>ML285923.1:929-13284 GCA_005239495.1 Nicotiana undulata
CAAGAATCACTCTCCAAAACCCCTTAGATCAAACTTAGGATTTCAAGAAAAATTTCAACGGCTCATCAATACACCGAACGGGTCTACACTGCTCGGAATGACCCCAAATTTTGCGGACAAGTCATAAATGACTGTACAAAACTATTGCCAGTTCCGGAATTCCATTCGGACCATGCTATCACGAGGTCCAATTCCAGGTTGAATTCCAAATCACATGAAATCCTGAACTCTAATTCAGGTGCCGAAATATTCCCAGGTCATCAGAAACCCGAGGCGAACACACTCCCAATTCCGAAATCATCATTTGGAGCTGCTGGAGCTGTCAGAACTCGATTCCGAGGTTGTTTGCTCAAAATGGTGCTCGGAACCAAAATCAGCCAAATAGGCTAGCCTTCAGGAACCAAGTGTTCCTAAACTGGACAAAACACTTCCGAATCTCGAACTACCGGCCCACACAAGTCATAAGGCACGAGTAGTCGCTATGGGAAGAGTCATTCACGGGAACGGAGTCCCAACACATGAAACGACCGGCTGGGTCGTTACAGGTTCAGAGACATTTTATATTAGCAGAGTTAGATTTATCTATTCTTAGATGCTCATGGCTATTGACTCCAGTTCTGGGAGGTTGTTTAGAGTTGTTAGATTATTATTGGGGCGGTAGACTTATATAAATTATTCTTTATTGAATTGCTGTTTATTTTTGCATTATGAACTGTTAAATGAGAACAATTGTGTAGTAATGTGATGGTTGGCTAGCATAGTTCCACGATAGGCGCCATCACGGCATATTAGGATTTGGGTCATGACACGCACATTGAGGTGAGATTAACGGAGGATGACCTTTTGGGTCATCACAATCTCCACCTCTAAAACAAACGTACGTCCTCGAACGGACATAGAAAGGTACCTGAGTCGGGGAAAATATGGGGATATCGGCTCCGCATATCGGACTCGGACTCCCAGGTCGCTGCCTAAACAGGCTGACCTCTCCACTGAACACGAACCAAAGGATAACTCTTTGATCTCAACTGACGAACCTGCCGAGCCAATATGGCTACCGGCTCCTCCTCGTAAGACAAATCCTTGTCCAATTGGACACCGCTGAAATCAAGTACATGAGATCGATTCGCAATATACCTCCGGAGCATAGACACATGAAACACCGGGTGTACGGCTGATAAGCTCGGCGACAAGGCAAGTCTGTAGGCCACCTCTCCTACCTTATCCAATATCTCAAATGGACCAATGTACCTAGGGCTCAACTTTCCCTTCTTCCCGAACCTCATCACGCCCTTCATAGGCGACACTCGAAGAAATTCCCGGCCTCCTATCATGAATGCCAAATCTCGAACTCTGCGATACGCATAACTCTTTTGCCTGGACTGAGCTGTATGAAGTCTACCCTGAATAATCTTCACCTTGCCCAAGGCATCCTGAACTAACTCAGAACCCAACAATCTAGCCTCTCCTGGATCAAACCATCTGATTGGACACCGACACCGTCTACCATACAACGCCTCATACAGAGCGATCTGAATGCTCGACTGATAGCTGTTGTTATAGGCAAACTCAGCTAAAGGCAAGAACTGGTCCCATGAACAACCAAAATCAATAACACAAGCCCGCAACATATCTTCAAAGATCTGAATAGTACGTTCGGACTGTCCGTCTGTCTGAGGATGAAATGTTGTGCTCAACTCAATCTGTGTGCCCAACTCTTGCTGAAATACTCTCCAGAAATGGGAGGTATACTGAGTACCTCTGTCCGATATAATGGATAAGGTCACACCATGAAATCGAACAATCTCTCTCATATATATCCTTGCCAACTTCTCCGCTGAATATGAAACTGATACCGGAATGAAGTGCGCTGACTTGGTCAGCCTATCCACCACAACCCAAACCGCATCAAACATCCTCTAAGTCCGTGGGAGTCCAACTACAAAGTCCATGGTGACACGCTCCCACTTCCACTCAGGAAGCTGAATCTTCTGCATCAAACCACCGGGTCTCTGGTGGTCGTACTTAACCTGTTGACAGTTCAAGCACCGAGCTACGTAAGCTACAATATCCTTCTTCATCCTCCGCCACCAATAATGCTGCCAAAAGTCCTGGTACATCTTTGCGGCGCCCGGATGAATGGAATACCGGGAACTATGGGCCTCCTGTAGTATCAACTCACGAATACCATCAACATCAGGTACACAAATACGGCCCTGCATCTGTAGAACTCCCTCATCATCAACCGTAACATACGTGGCACCTCCGTGCCAGACTATGTTTCTAAGAACACATAAATGACGTTCATCATACTGTCTGTCCTAAATACGGTCATACAATGAAGAACGAGCCACGGTATGGGCCAACACACTGCCAGTCTCAGAAACCTCCAACCTCACAAATCGGTTGGCTAAAGCCTGAACATCCAACGCAAGAGGTCGCTCTTAGACTGATAAATAAGCTAGACTGCCCATACTGACTGACTTCCGGCTCAAAGCATCGGTCACCACATTGGCCTTCCCCGGATGAAAAATAATGGTAATATCGTAATCCTTCAATAACTCTAACAACCTTCTCTGCCTCATGTTAAACTTCTTTTGCCTGAATAGATACTGTAAACTCTTATGATCCGTAAACACCTCACAAGGCACACCATACAAGTAATGCCTCCAAATCTTCAAGGCATGAACAATCGCTGCTAACTCCAAGTCATGAACAGGATAATTCTTCTCATGGACCTTCAACTGACGAGAAGCATAGGCTATGACTTTTCCATCCTGCATCAACACTGCACCAAGTCCAACCCGTGAAGCATCACAATACACGGTATACGACCCTGAACCTGTGGAAAAAACTAACACTGGTGCCATGGTCAAAGTTGTCTTGAGCTTCTGAAATCTCGCCTCACACTCATCCGACCACCTGAACTGGGCACCCTTCTGGGTCAACATGGTCATCGGGGTTGCGATAGATGAAAATCCCTCCACAAATCGGCGATAATAACCCGCTAAGCCCAAGAAACTCTGAATCTATGTAGCTGAAGTGGGACTAGGCCAATCTCTGACTGCCGAAATCTTCTTAGGATCCACCTGGATACCTTCTGCCGACACAACATGGCCTAGAAATGCCACCGAATTCAACCAGAACTCACACTTAGAAAATTTGGCATACAACTGACTATCCCTCAGAGTCTGGAGGACGACTATAAGGTGTTGCTCGTGCTCCTCTCGGCTGCAAGAGTATATCAATATATAATCAATGAAGACAACAACGAACGAGTCCAAATAAGGCCTGAACACCCGGTTCATCAACTCCATAAAAGTAGCAGGTGCATTTGTCAACCCGAATGACATCACCAAGAACTCATAATGCTTACAACGAGTGCGAAAGGCCGTTTTAGGTACATCAGACGCCCTAATCCTCAGCTGATGGTAACCCGATCTCAAGTCTATCTTGGAAAACACTGTAGCACCCCGAAGCTGGTCAAATACTCATCAATTCTCGGCAGAGGATACTTGTTCTTGATAGTAACCTTATTCAGTTGTCGGTAGTCAATACACATCCTCATTGAGCCATCTTTCTTCTTAACGAACAACATTGGAGAACCCCTAAGAGAAACACTAGGCCTAATGAAGCCTTTATCCAACAAGTCTTGCAGCTGATCCTTCAATTCATTCAACTCTGGCGGGGCCGTATGATATGGCGGAATAGAAATGGGCTGAGTTCCCTGAGCCACCTCGATACAAAAGTCAATATCCCTGTCGGGTGGCATACCCGGCAGGTCAGCAGGGAAAACCTCTGGGAACTCACGAACCATAGGTACATACTCCATAAAGGAACCTCAGCACTAGAATCACGAACATAGGCCAAATAGGCCAAAAAACCCTTCTCGACCATACGCCGAGCCTTCATATAAGAAATAACTCTGCCAGAAGAATGACTAGGAGTCCCCCGCCACTCCAAATGAGGCACACCTGGCAAGGCCAAGGTCACTGTCTTGGCATGACAGTCCAAAATAGCATGATAGGGAGACAACGAATCCATACTCAATATAACATCAAAGTCCACCATATCCAGAAGCAAAATATCAACCCGAGTCTCCATACCACCAATAACTACTAAGCAAGCATGGTAGACTCGATCTACCACAATAGAATCACCCACCGGGTAGACACATATACATGAGCACTCAGAGAATCACGGGACATGCTCAAATAAGGGGCAAAATATGAAGACACATAAGATAAAGTAGAACCCAGATCGAATAATACCGAAGCATCTCGACTGCAAACTGATACCGTACATGTGATAATTGCGTTAGAGGCCTCAGCCTCAAGCCTGGACAGAATAGCATAGCATCAGGGCCAAGCCCCTCCAACCTGCACATCTCTGGGTCTACCTGCTACGGGCTGACCCCTACCTCTCATGACCTGCCCTCCATCTCTATGAGTCCGACCTCCACCTCTAGCACCACGACCACCCCTAGCTGGCTGAGGAGGCGAGGGTGCACCTGATGCGGGAGCCATGGAACGGGAACCCTGATACTGAGAACCACCAAAATCTCGGGGGGAAAACCTGGAAATATGCCACATACCACCGCAAGTGTATCAAGTCTTCGGTTGCTTAGAATACTGACCCTGGAACTGTCCCTGACGACCGGAATGACCACCCTGAAGACTCTGAATCGGCAGTGCACTGATGGTAGTTGATGGTGCACTGCGGGATGCCTGGAGTGCTGACTGATAAGGCCGAGGGGGATGATCCCTGCCAAAGGAATCTCTGCCTCCAGACGAGGCACCACTAAAACGGCTGAAATAACGAGGTCTCTTGTCAGACCCCTGACCACCACCCTGGGATAATACCATCTCAATGCGTCTGGCCACATCGGCTGCATCCGGAAAGGAGATATCAGTACCCGTCTCCCTGGCCATATGAAGTCTGATGGGCTGGGCCAAACCCTCAATAAATCTCTGAACCCTCTCCCCATCAGTGGGAAGTATCATAAGTGCATGCCTGGCTAGAGTGATGAACCTGGTCTCGTACTGAGTGACAGACATAGATCCCTGCTGGAGGCGCTCAAACTGCCTCCGAAGATCCTCTCCCTGAGTAATGGGAAGAAAGTTCTTCAAGAATAACTCGGAGAATTGAGCCCAAGTCAACGGTGCAGACCCAGTTGGCCTGGTCAAGAAATAGTCTCTCCACCAAGTCTTGGCGGTGCCAGAAAGATGAAATGTAGCAAAGTCAACTCCATTGGACTCCACAACGCCCATGTTCCGAAGACCCTCATAACAACTGTCTAAATAATCCTGGGGATCCTCTGATGGTGCACTAGCAAATGTAGTAGTGAATAACTTGGTGAACCGATCTAATCTCCATAGGGCATCTGCTGACATAGCCGCACCCTCGGCTGCCGGTGCCACAATACCCGGCTGAGCTACTCCAGCTGTCTGAGGTGCTGGAGTCTGAAATTGAGTGGCAACCTGCTCTGGGGTATGAATAACAAGAGTTTGGGTCCCTCCCCCAGCCTGAGAACCAGCTGGTGCTGTAGGAAGAAGACCGGCTTGAACCACATTCTCCATAAGTCCCACCAAGAGGACTAGAGCGTCCTGAAGCACCGGGGTAGCAATGAACCCCTCTGGGACCTGAGCTGGTCCAACTGGGACTGTCTGAGTAGGAACCTCACCGGCAAAGTCAACATGTGGGTCCTTAACTGGAGCTGCTGCTCTAGCTCTACCTCGGCCTCTAGCGCGGCCTCGGCCTCGGCCCCTCGTAGGAGCTGCAATAGGAGGATCAGACTGCTGATCGGTCGATGAGGAAGCACGCGTCCTCGCCATCTACGAGAGAGTAGAATAGGGACTCAATTAGTATTTAGAATTTAAATGGCACGACAGAGAATAAAAGATATGAAGTTATTCCTAACTTTGCAGCCTCTAGGGGATAAGTACAGACGTCTCCGTACCGATCCCTCAGACTCTACCAAGTTTGTCCGTGAGTTGTGAGACCTAAGAAACCTAGGGCTCTGATACCAACTTGTCACGACCCGAAATTCCACCTTCGGGCCATGACCGTGTCTAACATTGAACCCGCTAGACAAGCTAACGTTTGAACCAAATAAACTCATTAACAACTAAAATAAACAAGATAACTAAGGCACCGATGGTCAACAATATAAAGGTTAACTTAATTCAAAATAATATAGAAACTTCGTTATAAAACCCATATACATATCCCAGAACTTGTGTCACATACTCACGAACTATCTATGAGATTACTGAATACAATGGTCTGAAAATAAGTACATATGACTGTCTCTGAAACTATAAAATAAGGCAGAACGAAAAGAGAAGGGTAGAAGGTGACGCCAAGGCCCACGAACATCTGCGGGTCTACCTAGAGGTCTCCTGAATAGCTGGTGGAATGCTCCCTCTGTCAGTGCCCACTGGGTCCGGCTGCGGAGTCTGCACAACATAAAGAAGTGCAGGTGTAGCATCAGTACAACCGATCCCATGTACTGAGTAAGTGCCGAGCCTAACCTCGGCGAAGTAGTGACGGGCTAGGACCGACAACATTATACATACCTGTGCAATTCTATATAATAACAAGAAAATATCGACGGAAATGAACAATATAAACAGATACTGGGAGAAACATGATGGGGATAAGAGGGGCAACAAATACTAGCATAGTGGAACAGGGTAACAACTGAAATGTAACAATAAAAGCAGGAATTTAACGCCTCAGAACAGATAATGAACAACACAAGGCACGACATGTCTCCTCGTGCATCACCTCACAAATCACTCGCACGGAATGTCCCCTCGTGCATCAAACAGTTACACATCGGCACGGCATGTCCCCTTGTGCGATAAACAATAACAATCATCACGGCATGTCCCCTCGTGTAATAAATAATAAACAATCAACACGTCATGTCCCCTTGTGTGATAAATAATAACAATCAGCACCGCATGTCCCCTCGTGCGATAAATAATAAACAATCAACATGGCATGTCCCCTCGTGTGATAATTATAACAATCAGCACGACATGTCCCCTCGTGCGATAAATAATAAACAATCAACACGGCATGTCCCCTCGTGTGATAAATAATAACAATCAGCATGGCATGTCCCCTCGTGCGATAAATAATAAACAATCAACATGGCATGTCCCCTCGTGTGATAAATAATAACAACCAGCACGGCATGTCCCCTCGTGCGATAAATAATAAACAATCAACGATATAATGTGCAAACTATCAATAAGAAATCTTAAGTGTATAGAAACACTCAATAAAATTCTATCGTCCCGGCAAGGGACTCAGCTATAACCAAACTCGATTAGAAATACAATTTTAACAGTAAAAGCCTCAACTGAACAATTAATCAATAATTTCCCACGTCATGAAACAACATCAATGTATCACTCCTAAATCATCAATTATTCGTAGCACATAGAATATCAGAACACGGTACAATTCATCACAATTGACTCACGGGCATGCTTGACCGCAACATATAGGCACTCGTCACCTCGCCTATACGTTGGACACGAATTACACATAGCAAACAAAACTTTATGCCTAATCCCTCAAGCTAAGATTAGGCCAAACACTTACCTCAGCTCCAAAGTGCAAGTCAAGCCTCAATCACAGCCTTTCCTCTCGAATCCAACTCCGAGTCGATAATATCTAGTCATAATTGATTTATTAACATCAATAATTACTCAAAAATCTAATTCCAAAGCCTAATTATACATTCTCTATCATTCTTCCAAAAATACCACAATTCGACCCCGGGCCCGCTTGGTCCAAACACGAGGCTCGGACCAAAACCCGATTAGCCATACCCCCACGAGTCCAAATACATAATTTGTTTTGAAATCCGACCCCAAATTGAGGTTGAATTATCCAAAATCCCATAAACCTAACTCTACCCCCAAACCCCTAATTCCTACTTTGATTTTAAGATTTTAGGCCTAGATTCTAGTGATTAGGGAAGAAAATGGAAGAAATTGGTGTTAAGAACACTTACCCAAATGGTTGTGGAGGAGAAAATGGCTTGGAGATCTTCAATAGGTCTTGTAGAAGAAGAAGGTAGTGAAAATTATGAAATTCTGTTTTTGGGGTATTTTAATAACTGGGAAAAAATACCCTTCGCGTTCGCGGGCCCTTGGACGCGTTCGCGAAGGGTTAGCTGTTGGGAACTACGCGTTCGCGGAGCCAGGGCCGCGTTTGCAAAGGTCTGACTTCCTAGGCCTCCGCGTTCGCGATCCTATGCCCGCGTTCGCGAAGAACAAAACTCCCCTGCCCCCCGACCTCACCCTAAGCCTACGCATTTGCACCCCTGGGGACGCGTTCGCGTAGAAGCACTGCCCAGTGCTCTGCGTTCGCGTAGAGTAAAACCCAGGCCATCATTATTTACCCTTCGCGTTCGCGAGCCCTTGGCCGCGTTCGCGAAGGGTATTACACCACACACCAGCAAATCATCAAAAACACCAGATTTTTCCACTTTGCACACCCCGTTAACTACCCGAAACTCACCCAAGCCCTCGGGTCTCAAAACCAAAAACACACACGACTCCCAAATCATCCTACGAACTTATTCAAGCATTTAAATCACCAAAATATCATCAAAATCAATGAATTAAACCTCAAATTAATAGAATTTTTCTTAAAACTTCATAAGGTTCAATTATTCCGATTTTTATCCGAAACACGTCATTTCTAGTCCGTTTTATACCAAATTTCACAGATAGCTCACATAACATATATTAAACCTGTTACGGGCTCCGATACCATATTATGGGCCCGACAACACAGGTTTCACATCGAGGTTCATTTTCATAAGCCTTTATTATTTTTAGAAAACAATTTTCTTTAAAAAAATTATTTCTCGGATTTGGGACCTCGGAATTCGATTCCAGGAATACGCCCAAGTCTCATATTTCCCTGCAGACCCTCCGGGACCGTCAAATCATGGGTCCGGGTCCGTTTACCAAAAATATTGACCAAAGTCAACTTTATTCAATTAGTTATCATAATTTCAATTCTTTATCAAGTTTCCACATGAAGGATTCCCGGCCACGCGCCCAGGTGAGATTAACGGAGGCTTTTGGGGCCTCGGAACACAGTCATAATTAAATTTAAATAGGATGACCTTTTGGGTCATCACAAAAAATTTCCGATAATTTACCAAGTGTAATTGTGACATAAATAATGTGCAGTACCTGAACTTTGATATGTCAGAATACGATGAATGAGAAGAAAAAGAAAAAGCAGCGACTCGTGTCTTCACAATAAGTGACGACTTTGGTTTGAGGAGTTACAGTTCATCAAAATAACATCATTTCTATCTATTTTGAGTTGGCAATGATTGAATTCATGCATAACTATACAATAGAATTATCATCGTAATTGGAACTCAGCTACTCAATGCACAATGAGTTATAAACAGCCATGCTCAAAGAATGTAGTAAAAACAGAAACATATGCATTTAAATATAACATACTAAAATATGCAATAAATCATATTATCAATTCATAAGCTGATAAACATATCTGACAGCTAAACCAGAGACACTTTCAACAAAACTTGTCGATTTTTACTTAGATCAATAGGTACATCTCAATTTGTTGCATTTGGTGTTTGTCAGAAACATTAGTGAGGCTGTTAAGATAATATAACATTTGGGAACCATGGAAGGTAGCTTTTCAATATACTAGGCCTTAAGAAAGCAGCAGTCTTAGTCAGACTACAAAGATCTTCAATGCAAGTTTACAGCTTGAATCAGTAGAGCACTTAAGATCTTCAAAATGCAAGTATTGATGATATTATGCTCAACTTCCTATCATATTTTCTTGGAAAACAGCTAGAAAGTTTTGGCCTGAAACACCGGCAAGCCAACAGTTCCCATACCCACTGTCAGAATAGTGCAAACCCAAATATTGTAACCAAACACTAGATATATCTTTTACCAATAAAAATACTACTACTAACAGTATTTCACTAGATTTTGTGCCATTCCTCTCAATGATTGTATGAACTAGTACTACATTACATAACAGAAACTTTTTAATTATGGCACATCTGTGAAGATGTAGGAAAGAAATAAAATCAGAAATCAATTGCCAATATGTAATCTCCAGTGGAAAACACAAGGATCCACACACTTCATTCCATTTACTTAGAATTTACATCCCAATCCAATCATTAACAGAGAAAAATCACTTAAATATAATAGATCTTCACAAACTACAAAAATCAATTGCTTCAAAACTCCTAAAATTCTCTGTTACGAATGTTGTGTTTTATCCATTTATCCCATGATTACTTAAAATGCTACGAACTAATAGATTTGTGTCCACTGCAGACTTGTTTTACTTTTGTACCTTGTAGTTAATTAGGACTTTCTGCTTGATTTATGCTCAGCATTTCCCTTGAAATAATTTGATTATGTGTTGTGTTGTTTCATTATCATCATCCTCAATATACTAAGGTTCTTCTCAACAATCAGAGGTATGATACGGTATTTAGTATGTTGTAAGACACCATTATGAGACAACATACAGTCACTGTTGACCTTACATGCCATTGTCTAATATTATTTTTGTAACAAGCATAATCAGCTTAAATTAGATAAAGAATGAATTTGCAGTAGGCTAATGTCAACATTAAAGTACTATTAAGGATAAATGAGAGGAATATTTGTTCATTGAAGATGACGTCTAAGTAAGAACATTGTTCTTTAAAAGATGAATACTTCTTTAAAGGAAGAAATTTACATGAATAGTGTTTATTCTTTCATTCATTCTCTTTGAATCTTTCACACAACTAGCACCACATTTCAGAAAAACAACTTGAAAGAGCCTAGTAAGAGGTCAACAACTTATGAATAAGGATAAATGAGAGGAATATTTGTTCATTGAAGATGATGTCTAAGTAAGAACATTGTTCTTTAACAGATGAATACTTCTTTAAAGGAAGAAATTTACATGAAAAGTGTTTCTTCTTTCATTCATTCTCTTTGAATCTTTCACACAACTAGCACCACATTTCAGAAAAACAACTTGAAAGAGCCTAGTAAGAGGTCAACGGCTTATGAATAACCTAGTGCAACAGCCATTTAGCAGATAATGTCACATACATACAGAAGAAAAGCTCTCGAACTAAAGGCTCACAGATGCTTAATTGAACTAGGGGTCGATTCGACCATTAAACCCAAAGGCACAAAGAAAGCAAGGAAAAAGCACGCAAAAATTCATAGAGATCGACCATTTAATACACACAACAATTCAATATCAAACACCATTTAATCGTACAAATCGACAAAAATACACACAAAAATTCAATATTAACCGAAAACCCATGAGGGGAAATAAAGAAAGAAAGAGAAATCTTAAAGTTGTGACATCAAATCTTGGAAATTATGTGTACATATTATAACATATAAATCTAGAAACTTACCATAAAGATGTCACGACCCGTTTCCGGGTTGTGATGGCGTCTGTCGTGCAACCAGGCTAGCCAACCGTTACAACAATACTCAATTTATTTACTAGAGAAATTTACTCATCATTGGCTCAATTTATAGAAATACTGACATTTTTAATAATTCAAAACAGTCTAACAAAAGAAATAAGCTCCAACAATCACCCTAGGATCTGGAGTCACGCAGTCATGAGCTACTAACATCAATACAACTGAGAATAATAAACCTGAAGTTTTAAGTTTCAAAGTTCCAATATAGAAAGGAGAATAGGGAAAAGAGGGATGGGACAGCGAACGCCAGCTGCTACCTCGCCGACTCTGAGAGAATGGCTACTATCACCGCTCCGCGTCAAATCTCGGTGCACCTGGATCTGCACACACAGTGTGCAGGTAAGTAACGAAAACAACCTACGGTCTGAGGAGGTAGTGACGAACTCAACCTCCGTAAATCACAGTTCAAATAATGAATATTTCAGGAATAACCGAGTATATCAGTGACAATATCCGTAAATAACAATTAAATGCCATGTATGTATCATGCAACTCTCACAGGTAGTCCTCTCGGTACACATAATTGGTCATATGCCCAGGGAAATCCATCCCGTAACATGTACGACGTGGTGACTCAGTCACTAAGTACCGAGGGAGCAGGCCAATTCAGCCTTTCGGAGAAATCCATCTCCGGGATATCATACTCATCCATAATCTGTACCAGGGAAATCCATCCCTCCATATCTCATGAACAATATCTGTGCCAGGGAAATCCATCCCTCTATGTGTTATGTCTCAGAAAAATCCATGTCCAGGGAAATCCATCCCTCAATATCTGTGTGCTCACTAGGGGTGTAAAGACTCCGGAGGGGCCGC
>ML285925.1:0-40011 GCA_005239495.1 Nicotiana undulata
ATATATATATATATATATATATATTTCGATATAAGATGTATATATAGTATAGTATAGTAGAGTTACTTACTATCATTAGATTCCTATATGTATTTAGATTTGTATTTAGAGTATGACTCATCTACTATATAAAGTGGGACTAATCATTTGTAAGACACATCACATTAACGCAATACAAAGCAATACATTGCCTTCTTCTAGCTTTCAATATCTTGTTACTCTGTTCTTATATTAGTTGAATCTTCACTTGATTCAAGGGTGATCAAACTCGAGATCCAAAGCTATTCGATTGATTTGGTTTGCATTTATTTCTTTTACAGTTGATCTCAATTGAAACTGATGGAGTAGCTTTTACCGTTGTTACAGCAATGTAAACCGCAAGGTAAACCAAAATTGATGTGAATTCCCAATTGAAGAGTATCCAACTAGGTTTGCAGGCTAACTGCAAGTACTTGTCACATACCAATAAATGAGGTGTAGATAATATATACTCCTCTTCCTCTCTTTAATGAATTCATAGATGCAGTTTCCCAACTTCTCATTAATTGCAAATGAGGATTTCAGAGAAATGAAATTAATAAGTCCATTCACAAAAGGAAATGTTACAATGGCTACCCATTGGGAGTACGAGAAGAGTGTACTCTTCTGTTACAGTGTGTAAAGGAGAAAATCCTCTTCATAATTACCAACAAAAAAAATCAATTTTGATTAATGACTTTACACTGCACACACTTCAAGTTAAATTTAGATTAGTTACTTTTCCCAGACCTATAATCTTAATTAGTCGCTCTTACCTTCCTGCGTGTTTTCATTTCTTTCATTTTCGAGAACACAAGCCCTGCTGCCTATGTTCTCGTTTGGGCGTTAAGAATCCCTTGCTTTTGGCTAAGGTATTTATTTACCTTTTCTCATTCCTCTTCTTAAAATTACAAATTCACAAAACAGTACTGAAATGGCATGAGAGTGCGAGACAGCAATACCATAACAAATATACTTACGGACCAAAGAGAGTGAAAGTAACCTAGAAGGTTATCTTTTCCCTTGTGCCATGCAACATGTTGTGTTATAATATGGCAAAATTTACTATGACGTGAATTCTCACTACTAGAAAATGGTTAATTCGGTCGAAAATCAAGTTTTTTCGACCTAAAACGATCGTTCAAAAAATATTTGATCGCATAACATCTACGACTGAAATAGTCAGAAATTAATTTCCGATTGAAAGGGTCGAAAATGGGAAAATCTGGGGCACGTTATATTTTTAGGGCTTTGCGACTGAATTGGTCGGTATATTTCCCGTTGTATTTTATTTTTTCTCCTATCCTAAAGTTTAAGTTATGAATTAATCCATATCTTTCTAGTGGAGACCTTCAGTTAACCTCTTCATTTATGTTCAGTTATCTTTTCTGTTATTTTAATCCCATGAACATATAAAATGACATTAAATACAGTACTTTTCCCTTTGATAATTGAAGACATTAATTGTCGTGTTTAATGAATGAACTAGAGTATGTGAGATGAAGGTGGTAGTTTTAACTAACGCCATAGTCCCACTGGTTGGTATCAAATTATTTGATATATTTCTCTTTACACGACCCTTAAGAAATTAGAAATTAACCTTTTAAAATTAATTAGCAATGAAATTGACCATATTAATATTTACTATATTTTCACATAAACACTTCTAACACATGTTTCATCGTTATTTACTCCAAGGACAATATAGGAAATAATTAATTCATTCTTAAAATCTAGAAAAATCACTTATTTGAACCACAGAAAAAAGGTCAAAAAATCACTTGTTTTGGACCGAAGGTATTTTTTTTTTGGGTTTTTCCTTTCATTAAAGGGAAATTGTTGAAATGCAAACACCACAATAAATTGAGGTGTTAATGTTTCATCTGTAGAGGGGATTTTAAATGCAATATGAGAGAGTCGGATTTTGGGGCATTAAAGAGATATCTACTTGTCTCATTAAATGCTTGGCCTGCCCTCCTTTTAATGTGTTTGATAAAGGCAATTTAAGTATACTCACCTTCTTGCATGACTCCCTGCCAAAACAAATAAAATAATTAGATATCAAAGTTAAGTAAAGGAATTTAGTTTGTCCAACTCCTGATGCTTTAAATTTTGCTTGTCCTTTCTCTTCTATAAGTTTGCCTATACATACACTCCATAACAAAGTAAAGAAGAAGTGAAGAAACAAGTTGATGAATTAATTTGTTGAGTTGAAAATATAGTTATGGAATTTCCTGAACTTTCCTTGGCTCCATCTGTTGGTAAAAGCTACAATTACGAATCTGAAGTAATCAACCTTCCAATGAAGAGGAAGCAAGATATGATTCAAGCAAGTGTTGATCTTCAACTTAAAGACCCTCTTCCTTTGGATTGGGAACAATGTCTTGATCTTGAAGTATATATATACATCCTTTAATTTCTTTCTCCAACTTTTCACTTCAATTCTATAATTTTTTTTAATTATTATTAGTAAAGTTTACGTTATGAAAGGAGCATTGGCGTAACGTGATCAGGAGGTCATTGGTTCAAGCCGTGAAAACAACAACAACAACAACTCAGTATAATCCTACAAGTGGGGTCTGGGGAGAGTAGTGTGTACGCAGACCTTACCCCTACCCTAGAGTAGAGAGGTTGTTTCCGATAGACCCTCGGCATCCTTCTCTCCAAAAATTCCCCACCTTGCTCTTGGGGTGACTCGAACTCACAACCTCTTGGTTGGAAGTGGAGGGTGCTTACCGTCAGAGCAAGCCGTAGAAACAGCCTCTTGCAGAATGCAACGTTAAGGCTGTGTACAATAGACATTTTTTGTCCCGCCTTTCCCTAAACCCCGTGCATAATGGGAGCTTAGTGCAGTAGGTTGCCTTCTAATAGAGTTTACGTTATATGCACCGAAAATATAAAGTTGAAATAGAGCAAGTTATATTGCACTATTTATAAGGTCAATTTAACTTTGATTATTTTAAAAAACTCATTAGTTAACCCTTTGTTTTTGTGAATTATTGACTAATGATATATCTTTCATGTGTTTAATTGCAGTCAGGGAGAATGTATTACCTAAATAGGAAAACATTGAGGAAGACATGGGATTGGCCAAAGGATCAAAAGCTAGACCTTGAATTAAATATGTCAAGTTTCAGCCAACAAGAAACAATGGAATATGATCATAAGTACTATAACTCAAAGAAGCAGAACAAAAGCAACAACAACAGCAGCAGCAGTAGTAGTAGTATGATAGCTTTGCCATGTTCAAATTGTCATCTCTTAGTTATAGTGTCACAGTCTTCTCCTTCTTGTCCTAATTGCAAGTTTGTTCATTCTCTACTTTCTAAGAAAGATCCTTCCACCCCAAAATGTTATGACACCTTGAGCCTTTTGAATTAGACTTGTAGTATGTAATACTGCAGTTGGTTCTGTTTGAAAAATAGTTGTCAGTGCAATGGAGATTAAGTACGATGATATGTCATGTAGTGTCTTTTTTTTTCTTTTTCTTCTGTACTTGAAATCGTAAATAACTACTCACTCCGATCTGAAATAAGTGATTTTTTTGGATGTTTTCAAATATGTTAAGAAATTCACCTTTTAATATTAATTAGCAATGAAATTGATCATATTAACCTTTATTATCTTACATAAACAGTCCTAACACATATTCTAACACTATTTACTCTAAAAATAATGTAAAAAAAATAATCACTTATTTTGGACCGAAAGGAATAATGTTTAAGGTTTAATTATAGTGAATGTAACACTCTTGAACTACTTTTAGTTACTTGTCATATAACCATTTAAGGTTACTAAACTTACAACCAAACTGTACGGCGCGCGCTTAATTTATTAATCAACAATGCGTGCAGTCAAAGTGAAAATTTTCAGAACTATAGCTAATAAATTCGACACGCCAAGAAACATGTTATTTTTTTTTTTTTTGGTCCAAAATAAGTAATATTTTCAAATTTTAAGAATTAATTAATTATTTTTTCCTACATTAGCCTTGGAGTAAATAGAGGTTGGAGTATGTGTTACTCCCTCCGGTCACTTTTACTTGGCACGTTATGACTTTTCACGCCCCTTAAGAAATAATAAATAAAGTGCATAATCTACCATGTTACTCATATTAATTGATGCATATTTTATTGGATTTGAGAAAATGATTTGAAATGGTAATAAATATTGTGGGTAAAACAGGAAAAAATTTATTGTTTTCTCTTGATATGCATAAAGTGCCAAGTAAAGGTAAACATTTATTTTTAGTATACATACCAAATAAAAGTGACCGGAGGGAGTATGAGTATTCGTGTGAAGAGATAATAAAAGTTAATATGATACATTTTATTTCTAATTGATGTTAAAAGTTAAATTTCTTAATTTATATGAAAACGGACGAAAAGTCACTTATTATGGATGGAAGCGAGTAATTGTCCAATTTGTGCTTGTGTTTATTCAACTAATTGCACATCATAAATCCACATTAAAAGAATGCCTCCCATTGTTGGTCTTTCATATTAATGGTAACAGAGGATACCTATGAATGCTCTCTCCCTCTCAATTACTTATGTACGAAAGATAATTAAACAGCAAAGGTGGTTTTAATATGGGCTATCCACTTCAAAATTGAGGAAAGAAGAAGAAGATCAAAATAAGTCGTTCCTCGTGATTGATCCAGAGTATTGCTCTACTTTCTTGGAGATCAAATGCATTATAGGAAAGTCTGCATCATCTAATTACATTCGAAAAATACGTTACTCTATTCTGCATCATCTAATTACATTCGAAAAATACGTTACTCTATTCTGCATCATCTTCAGAATATCGTTAATATCCGATGCCCAAACTCTTAATGGCCTTGATCAAATTAGGGACAACGTTGCTCCCAATTCCAAAGAATTTTCTTAACAAAACTACGAAACAAGAGACAATTGATAAAGGCAATCTTCAAACATATTAGTAAAAAGAAATGTAAAATTATCAATGAAAATATTACATTTTGTTTTCAACAATGTCATGTAATGAAGGGAAGCCTTGGAGCAAACACTAAAGTTGTTACCTTAAGACCTATAGGTTACGGGTTTGAGCCGTGGAAGCAACTTGCATTAAAGTGAGTTATCTATATCACACCCCTTAAGATGTGGTTCTTTCTCGAACATTGCGTGAACGCGGAATGCTTTGTGCACCGACCAGTTTTTTTTAATGTCATGTAAAGTTGTCGGAGAATTTGTGGGTGCAGTGCAAGGACCCAATACATCTTCTTACATGAAAATGTGCCATAAGGGCAAATGTAAGTGCTCCTTTTGTTTTACTAGAACATCATATCCATCTAAAAAGTAAGTAATACATAGCAATATGTATCTCCAACTAATATGTCTGAAATTTGATCAATAAATTAAGAGCAAGAGAACATGTCTTTGGCACTCTTTGCTAGTGGCGACATTTAAACTTTCTAAAGTCATTGCTAACCCACGACAACAATTTTCCTGGTTGATATGCAACGCATTTGTTGGCATTAATTCTTTACAGCTCAGTCCAAAATGTTGTTTAGGGGGGTGGGGTGGGTGGGGAGGACTCCAATAACCATTACCTACAAATATAAGATTCAATTATAACCGATGAATATAATCTTTGTGAAGCCAGGAAATTCAATAAGGATATTCAAATTTTGAATACATTTTGTCAGTAGGTTATGCAAGAGTGTTCAAAGTTTATCTTTAATCAATATAACAAGTAATATTTTACCTTATACATAGTTGTAAACAATATATTGCATCGAGAAAATATTATCAGGATAAAAAAAGCAACAATCGTAGTTTTTTTATTTCAAATATTTGAGGGTTACAATCTCTATGGATTCTCTGATTCTACTTTTCAACAGTAAATAAAAGAGCCTTCGAGCTTAATCTTGAATTTTATTTTATTTTAATCCAAGTGCTTGAAGCTTGATCTTGATTTTGATCTTGACGTACTTTTAATCCAAGGGCTCGCAGCTTGTTCTTGAATCTTCGTTTTGATCTTTCAATCCTTAGAACACTTGAATGTTTGTAGCTTTTAGAGAAATCCGCAGAGTTTGATCCACGAGCTCCCTCTTGCTTCTTGTTATAACTTCCGGTGTCTTTTCTAGAGTTATGAAAGCCACTATTTATAGTTGTGGGAGGGAAGAGTTATGATGAGAAAAAACTCATTCCCCAATCAAATTGAAGTGTGACAAGGCCGCATTTGATTGGCCATAACATGTCACTTGAACCGTAGCCTGATTTCATTAGCCCTTTTAATATGACTTGGCATGCCTTGTCATTTTGACACGTGGCATAATCTTAGTGGCTCTTCCGCTTGACTTGGCATGTCATGTCATTTGACACATGGCATTGGCCTCTAGGAAGATAACATCTTGGGTCTAATGAAGTAGGCTCGTCATATGTAGTCCAATTAAATGGGCCAGCCTAGTCAATTTTTATTGGACTTAGGTAATCAATCCAATTATATTAGCTCATAATATTTATTTTGACCAAAATATATTTAATTGAGATCAAACCAAATTTCTTATGGATTTAAATTCAATAAAATGTTAATTGCCTACAAATATCCCCTACTTCAAGACTTGTTGAGGTGTAGACTTGTCAAAACTGCAAACGGGTAATGAAGTACTGGCGGACTATCAAATTTGGCTTAGGCCCGTCTAAAGCACATAGGATTGTCCATGCAATTTTGTTACGTATATACCCGGTCAATTACTTTAACAAAATAATGACCATTTACTTTGAAGGAAAATTTTCGTTGGTATACCATATAGGAAACTATATTATCAAATACGTTCAATGTTTGTATATTACCCGCCATACTAATAGTATTTCTACAAAAATTAGACAATTCATTAAATAAGGAATCATTGTAGTTGTAGGCTTCCTTATTTAGGCGCGCTAATATTGGGGAATTAAAGATTCTTTTAGATATTTCATTAAATAAGGAATCATTGTAGTTGTAGGCTTCCTTGTTTAGTCGCGCTAATATTGGGAATTCCTTAATTAATTGTCTGATTTTAATGGATTCGATCTCTTCTTTTTAAAATATTTACTTACTTGGAACTCGGTTAAAAGAATTAAAAATATACAAGTTGTTCTAGGCTGTCAACACTTACGTCTAACGTAACAATATTGCAGATGCGTGTTAGTAAGAAAAATGTGGATGATTTAGTACTGTTTTGGACAAAAATATGTATCTAAAATGTGAAACATACATTTCAGGGGAAGCATGTCGAGTCCAAATATGTACTCAGTTTGTAGATATTTTGTAGATAAATTATAGATTATTTGTATTCTGCTTGTACCTAATAATGAGATTTTGATACAGAAATCGTGGATGTGGAAAGGAAACGTGGGTGAAGGTGTGTGAATTGGAGAGAGAAACGTGGGGGGAGTGAGATTAGAAGGAATATACGGTACCATTAAATTAGGAGTGTAATTAATACTTTTAAAAACCATTAATAATATATAATTGATAATTAAGTATACTAAATGTAATTATATCAAACCTTGAGGGTAATATAGTTTTCCTATATAGCATAAGAACGTAAAAATTCCTACTTTGAATAGGAATAAGACAGAACCAATATGAAATCGTAATTGCCGCCAGTGATATCTACATACTCTATTTGGAAAGGAATACTTTTCTTTTTGTCATGATTAGAAATAATTTCATATTCTGTTCACAATTCCTACAACAATTTGAGTAGCTCTTGGATTTTTGTGTTGACACCGTAATTATACCAATCCCTCTTAGAAGGCAAATGATCCCACATCGGCACTGCACTTTCAACAACCACCATTTGACGTCTATAAGCTTATTTTATTTTTGAATTAGAAAAATCATTAGCCACAATCTCCTTAGGCCGATACCCCAACGTAAAAATGTGTTGGTACTGTAACGTGATTTCTTGTAGAGAAAATGTTATGATTACTTTTACCGTGAGTAGTTTCGATTCTGCTTCCTTTTTTCTTGGAAAACTTAACCGTCTGCCACACTTCACCAATTACTTATTGGACATTATTGTCTTCGCTCAAGTGAGGATTTGATTTACTTGGTAGGATGTTCATCACTAGTGGTGGAAGTTTTTTGTATTGCCACTTTGTTGCAGATGGCCTAGTCTTCTGCATTGCTTACGTAAAGAGTTATCTCCTTCGTATTGAATGAATTGCTTGTGGTGGCCAATGTGAATGAAGGGGATGACATGTACTTCTAGTGGAAGCTAAATGCACAGTCTAACATAACGATCCCTTAATGTGGAGGATGTGCACGAATCAATTTTTAATAATTACCCATTGGGGTTGTAGCACATTACTAGATGCATTCTTATATTTTGCGGAGGTCCTATGAGCCCCCTATTATTGCTTGAAGTGAAATAAGTTCCCCCTTACCAGCTTCAAGAAAATTAGTGGCAGCACTCACCAATCACATTTTGCCGCGTAATTTCTTTTTTTTTTTTTTTTTTAATACCATTTTTCTTTGTTATTTATTATTTTTATTTTATATTTTTTCCTTTTCTTTCTTATTTCTTTTCTTCTTTTTTTCTTTCTTCTCCACCACAACAGGGGCTCCACCATAACCATTGTCATCACCATTCTATGTCCATCGGAAATCAAATTCACCACCTCTAATCAAAATTACTAATACAATCGATCGGTGCCCTTTCCTACCAGTTGATTTTTCTTGTTTTCTTCTTTTCTTTTCTCCTTCTCATTATCTGCCTTCACATTATCTGCAATTGGTTAAATTTCATATCTCCACGTAAGTGGTTGCTTCGAATTTCAGGTCTTTGCCCATTTTTCCTGGCGAAGAGTTCGTCGTAGTTTTTGCTAGCATGGTGAAATTTGAAGAATTTGCAGAAAATTCAAGTAATTCAGCACCATCAAACTATTGAACAAATCAAAAATATTAACAAACACTAAAATTATAAATAACAAGAACTCTATTTATATTCTAAAAACAAAGGTACCCAACACAAAACTTGAATAAAATATTGAATGTGGCAGAAAATAACCTTGCCGGAAAAAGAGATCATGTTTATGCTATGTTTTCGGATAAAAAATATTGGTAAAGAAAATGAAAGAAAAGAGGGGGTAATGAAGAAGGAAAGGGATGAAGGACGCCATTTTCACGCCAAAGATAAAGAAAGAACAGACTAAAGAAAGAAAGAGCAAAAAACCAAAAAGAAAAAAACTAGAAAAATTAATATCTAATGAAAGAAATGCCGATAAAAATAATTTTCTAATAAAGCTTTTACCTCTCGCTCTCTTCAAGAGAATGATGTACACTCTCCATGCCACCTCAACTCAGAAGGTTGTAATTATTACACTTCAAACAAGCATATGAGTAATAAATCCAGACGAATAGAACACAACAACTACCGAATATTCTCTCTCATCAAATATTTGCTCTCCGTATAAAATAACTTTTATTCACCAACGGTAACTAAAAGCCCTCTTACGGGCGAGTGGTGCTCACGCACCTCCTCATGGAGACGACCGTTGGCACCCTTCCGGCGCGTCCGACTGAGAATTTGAAACCCACAGCTGCGAAAACAACAACTGAAGAAGGAATTCTGACCTCATCCAAATATGTTGCTGCTCTGAAAGCTCCGACAATACCGAGCCCTATCTCGAATCGCTATGGAAACCCCGAAGTTAAAGCGAGATACTCTACCCACAACGGAATGCATGTAGTTATCTTCAAATCTAGCGACTATTACGGAGTTATGGCTGAAGAGTGTAGGGTTACAATTGTGGGTAAATTTCTAAGAACACGACCTCAAATTGAGAAATTAAGATCCAAATTTGCTGAGAAAATCACTTTCAAAGGAAATGTCAAGATTGGGGTGTATGATTTCCGTACTGTATTTCTAGATTTTACCAATGAAGACAATTTAAAAAATGTTTGGTATAGGCGCTCCATCGAAATTGAAGGTCAATTGATATGGCTTGAAAAATGGTCTCCGGATTTTAAGCCAGAGGAGGATTCACCTGTAGTTCCAGTTTGGGTACTCCTACCTGAGTTACCATTTCATTGCCACACTTGGCATTATGTTAAGCAGATTGTTAGCCCTATAGGAACTCCTCTATCTATGGATTTGGCCACTGATCATAGGACTCGACCTAGTATGGCAAAGGTTAGAGTGGAAGTAGATCTAACTAAGCCTAAGCTAAACTCTGTGTGGGTGGGCCAAGAGGATGAATCTAACCCGTTGAAAGGATTTACCCAGAAGCTCGAGTATGAGAATGTCCCCAAGTACTGCAGGCATTGCAAACTACTTGGACACTCTATTCTTCAGTGCAGGAAAGCTGAAAAGAAAACAGAAGGAGAAGGAAACAGCAAAGGAAAAAACATAGTTGTTGACAAAGGCACCAGCACCAGCCACACTGCAGAGAATAAGGAAATGCAACAGGAGTCTATAAAGAACATTGAAAAAGAACATCAAGAAAATGAGGAAAAGGAGCAGACTTTAGCAGATATGATTAAGAGCAAAAAGCTAAAGGTGGACAGAAAAAGAAAAAGAAAGTCAAGAAGATGCCAAAAAAGAAGAGCAAGGTCCTATTTAAACTTGTTATATCTCAAGGAAGTAACAGGAAAAGGAAAAACAAGGCATACAAATTAAGTCAACATGACATGGAGAATTCTATGGTGAAGGAAACTCAACAGGAAAAGCTGATTCCTTCATGTGAAAAAGAGGTGGAGAAGAACAGAGGGAAGGCTAAGGAAGATAATGGTAACAAAAATGAAGAAAAAGAGATTACCCCCAACAGTGTGAATATGGATAATATTAGCAATGAAGGAGAACATGACTCTCAAAAGGAGGATGCAGAAATACAAGAAAGTTCTGATAGTGCAACGACTAAAATAAAAAAGAAGGAAGACATTCATTTAGTTGACGAGTTCAATTGCTACAAGAATTTAGAGACAACTAAAGAGGATTCAGAGATGGGCAAAAGAACAACACCTACTGACGAAAATGATACTGAATCTAGAACTATCAGTGATAACAGAGTTAAAGATTCTTCTCAATTACAAGATGAGGTTGACAATGATAAGGATGTAGAATCAGTACAAGTTAGAGGAAGAAGTGAACATAGGAAAAATGGAGGAGGAAGAAGGAAAACAAGAGACAGAACTGTTCCTACCAGGAAAGGAAAGGAACACAAGCAAATCACCTCACCCTCTAATATCCATGATTAATACAATCTTTTGGAACATTAGAGGAGTGAGATCTAAAAAAGTTATCCATAGACTCCGAAATCTTATCAATATAAACAAAGTGGTCTTTGTTGCTGTTTTAGAACCATTTGTTGATAAGAAGAAAATTGATGGTTATAGGAGATTCTTAGGTTTCAAATATTGTATAGCTAACACCAATGGTAAGATCTGGTGCTTCTGGAAGTATTTAGATCAAGCTGTGATTATTGCTAACGATGATCAACCGATCTCCATTAATTTCAAAAAATATGATGATGACATAGGTACCTGTATAACTTCAGTTTATGGTAAATGTACTGCCTTAGAGAGGAAGCTTCTGTGGGACAGTGTTGAAGACATTTCCAATCTAGTCAATGGTCCATGGTACATTGGAGGCGAATTTAATGTTATAATGGACCCCGAGGAAAAGCTGGGAGGTAGGCCTCATAGAGCTAGTAGAAGTCTTGACTTTATTAGCACCATGGAAGCTTGTGGTTTAACAGATATTGGTTATGTTGGACCAAGATTCACTTGGTGTAACAATAGAAGGCCTAGCAAGAGAATATGGAAGAGGCTTGATAGGATTCTTGTAAATGATCAATGGTACCAGAATCTCCAGTATAATGTTGTTAAGCATTTGGTCAAGACTGGTTCTGACCATAGACCTTTGTTGATGAAGAGCCACAATAATCAACACTCTAGCATCAAGTATTTCAGATTTTTAAACGTTTGGACAAGTCAAGAGGGTTTCCATGAGATAGTTCAAGAAACATGGAATATGCAGGTTGAAGGTAATGTTATGTGTAAATTATAGTGCAAGTTGAAGGCCCTGAGCAAGAAACTTAGCCACTGGTCGAAAAACATTATTGGTGATGTGAATGAAAAAGTTAGCAGCTGGGAAGCCAAGGTCCACATACTCGAAGAGTTAGACATCATCAACAACAATGAACAAGGAAGGGAAGAACTTAATAAAGGCCATGCCGAATATATTAGGTGGTTGAGTATGCAAGAATCCCCTCTTAGGCAAAAAGTCCAAATCAAATGGTTTCAGGAAGGTGATTATAACAGTAAGTACTTCCATAGTGTTCTCAGGGACAGAAGAAAGAAGTTACAATTATATAGAATCAAGAACCACAGAGGAAGATGAATCCAAGGTGAAGAAAAAATAGCTAGAGCTGCCGTTAGGAACTTTGAGAAATTGTTTAATTTGAAACAATCTACCGGTAATCGTAGACTATTGGACTGTATTCCATCGATCGTGACATATGGGGATAATGTGGCTCTTACTAGATTGCCTGATGAAAAATAAATCAAAGATGCTATTTTTAGTATTAGCTCAGATAGCTCTGCTGGCCCTAATGACTATAATGGGAAGTTCTTCCAATGTTGCTAGGAAATTATTAAGCAGGACATAATAGAGTTTGTTTTTGAGTTATTTAGGGGGAAAAGGCTTACCAAGTTCTACACTCATACTTGCCTTGCCTTGATCCCTAAAGTAGAATCACCCTCTACATTCTCTGACCCGAGGCCTATTAGTCTTAGCAATTTTACCAACAAGATTATATCTAAGATTATTTCTAGAAGGCTTAACCCCCTTCTTTATAATCTCATTTCTATTAATCAAAGTAGTTTTGTTACAGGAAGGCTAATCACTGAGAATGTCTTGATGGATCAGGAGATTATACATGCTATATCCAAGCCTAACACTGGAGGGATCATAGTAAGGAAGTTAGATATGGCCAAGGCATATGATAGAATGTCTTGGCCATTTATAACTTCTGTACTTAATAGGTTTGGTTTCGCTCAGAGCTGGATTGAAATCATAGAGAGATTGATCTCTGAAGTGTGGTATTCCATAATTATAAATGGCTCAAGAAAGGGATTCTTCACTTCCTCCCATGGGCTTAAACAGGGAGATCTTCTTTCTCCTTCTCTATTTATTCTAGCAGCTGAAGTGTTATCCAGATCTCTGAATAAATTACACACTAATGAGAACTTTATTCCTTTTTCTATGAGTTGCAGGGGACCTCAGGTCAATCATTTGGCATATGCAGATGACATACTCATTTTTAGCAGTGGTAATACTAAGTCAGTAAATCTCATCATGAAGCAAATCAAGAATTATGAAAAAGCCTCGGGTCAAAAGGTCAATGATAATAAGAGCTTCTTCTTAACCAGTCCAAAGACTAGTGCTTTCAGAATCAATAGGATGAGATGTTGTATTGGGTTTATGGAGAAGAGCTTTCCATTTACATATCTGGGTTGCCCTTTATATATAGGAAGGAAGAGGATCAGTTACTTTGATGGTATGGTCACTAAGGTTGTCAAAAAACTTAGTGGCTGACAAGGTAATATGTTGTCTCATGGGGGAAGAATGGTGCTAATTAAGAGTGTTCTCCATTCTCTTCATGTGTATATCCTTTCTGTAGTTTGCCCTCCAAAGAGAACTCTGAATATTCTCGAGAAGTACTTTGCCAGATACTTTTGGGGTTCTTCCAGAGACAAGAACAAATACCATTGGAGCTCACGGAAAAATTTATGTTTCCCAAAGAATGAAGGGGGAGTTGGCATAAGAAGTATGGAGGATATCTCTAACACCTTAGCAATAAAAAGATGGTGGAGGTTCATAACCCAACCATCTCTCATGACAGAATTCCTCAACGTTAAGTATTGTTCTAAGGCTCACCCCGTATCCAGAGCCATTAATAGTAGAGATTCACATATTTGGAAGAATATGCTTCAAGCAAGAGACAAAGTTGAGTGTAGAATTCTATGGAAGATCAATGTTGGAGATATTAACTTCTGGTGGGATAGCTGGGCAGATAATGGAGCATTAGTGAAACTGGTACCTCAAGCTCCCAAGAATTCCAAAAGTATTGTCGGTGATTTTTTTATTCATGGAAGATGAAATATGGACAATATTAGAGAAGCAATACCAGAACACTTAGCTCAACAGATCATGCATATTGAAATTGGAGAACCCGATCAACAAGATTATGCAATATAGAAAGACACTGAAGATGGGAAATACTCTACCAGGTCGGCATGGTTGGCAATTAGACATAGCAAGCAAAAGAATCTGGAGTTGAATAAAGTGTGGCACAAATCCATTCCATTTAAAATCTCATTCCTGGTGTGGAGACTTTACTTGAGGAAGTTACCATTCGATGAAGTCATTGCAAATTTTGGGAATCACGTGGTATCCAGATGTTTTTGCTATCAAAGAACACAAGGTGATTCCATCCATCATACCTTTATAAAGACTGAGGCTGCCTGTCATGTGTGGAAATATTTTGGAGGGCCGTTTGGTATCACCCATCATAATAATTGGATATTAGAAGAGTGCTTAAACAGTGGTGGGATATAAAGCCTAAGAATGAAGTACACATGCTAGTTCTTCAGACTACGCCAGTGATTATTAGTTGGGAAATATGGAGAAACTGGACTGCTTGCAAATTTGGTGATCAAAAAAAATTTGTTAGAGTTAAAATGGAACAACAAATTGTTTGGATTATTAAAGCAACTCTACAAACTGCCTTCCCAAAAATTGAACTTCCAGGAACTTGGATCCCTATCTGTGACATGGTGGAGAGGTTGAAGCCAGTAGTGATTTGGAGGCAAGTAAATTGGATTAAACCTTTACCATATATGGTAAAGGTAAATACTGATGGAAGTTATATTATGGAAACTGGCAGAGCCGGTATAGGAGGTGTGGTAAAAAATGAGTATGGAGATCTAATCATGGCTTTCTCAGTCCCTGTTCAATCCAAAAGCAACAATCTAGCAGAGGCTGCCGCAACTAAATATGGTGGAGAATGATGCATACAGAATGGGTACAATATATTCAACCTGGAGCTGGACTCTTTGCTCATCACTAATATGCTCATTAATATGGATACTAGTAACCTTAAGCTCAGGAAACTGATCAAAGACACTTCTAAGATCATTCAAGAAGCAGAGGTGATAATTTCACACTGTTATAGAGAAGCAAATCAAGTGGCAGACATTCTTGCTAAAATGGCTTCCTCAAGTGGAACTAGTACCTTCTATCACTCTTTTCAACAACTTCCGAAAGAGGTAAAAGGAATTTTTCAACTTGACAAATGGCAGTTACCTAGCATAAGAAGAAGATATGACAAAGCCAATTTTTTTGTTAGTTGAATTATAATTAGGAGATATGGAAGTGTTTTTGTATAGAGAAGTCTCTTCCACATTATTTCTTGAAAACTATATGTAATAGTTTGGTAAGTAATGCTTTGGAGGTCAGGTCTATGCCCCCCTCCTCTCTTTGTACTCTGCAACTTTTGTAATGGACAAGGTAGGGGTCAAGCCAACCCCCCACATCAACGACATTCTACCTTGATGATGGCTTAACTTTAAAATAAAAAAAAACAAGCATATGAAGGTTATAGGACCCCCACAAAATATAAGGGTGCATTAGGTAATGTACTACAACCCCAATGGGTGATTATGTATTATTCCTAAAAATAAAATAGAAGAAAAATCTAATTGTTTATTCCATACAATGGAGAAAAAAAAAATTGATATATTTTACACAAAATAATAAAAGAACATATATTTTGGACGAAGTAAAATCTATATCTAATCAAAGGAGAGACAAATACATCATTTTAAGCCAAGTGACAACATAATAAAAAATCACTCGATAATTTTAGGACAAATATAGTTAAGTTAGGTGGTAATTAGTTTCTTTTTGAATTTAAATATTAAAAAATTAAATTTTGCATTATTCAACAACACAACAACAACAACAACATACCCAGTGAAATCTCACTAGTGGGGTCCGGGAGAGTAGAGTGTACGCAAACCCTATCCCTACCCTAAAAAGGTAGAGAGGCTGTTTCCATGAGACTCTCGGCTCAACATGAGAGACAACAGTATCATAAAACAAGAGAAAAGATATGTAACAACAAAAGATGCCCGAAAGAAAATAACAACAACGAAGAAGTGGAAGGACAATAACACAAAACTAAGTAAAACAACAATGTGAACACAACATAGACCGCTAACAAACCTACACGAAACTCTATCATACTACCCGGTACAAAGAGGAAAGAACTCTCGACTACCCCTTAACCTATCACCCTAATGCTCGACCTCCGCATGTTCCTATCAAGAGCCATGTCCTCGAAAATTTGAAGCCGCTCCATGTCCTGCATGATCATGGACATGTGTTATTAATAATAGTTACTCTTTTTGAATTTGAAATTAAACATAGAAGAAAAGTCTAATTTAAAATTGAAACAATTACAAGCAACATAATAAATATATAAAAAATCAAAACTTTATATTAAAAATAAAATAGAAGAAAAGTTCAATTGCTTATTTCATATAATGTAGAAAGAAAACAATCAAAATATTGATATATTTATACAAAATAATAAAAGAACATATATTTTGGATGAAATAAGAAATCTATATTATCAATGTTATATCAAAGGAGGTATTTATGTTTTATATATAATATATTATAATATCTTCTAGTAGAGTAAGAAAGTATATATTTATGTTATATAAACAAAAAGTAGTGATAAAATATTAAGCCGCAAATAAGTTCATAAAAAGTCACATTAGTAAATATATACTACTAATTACTTGATAACTTAATACAATAACAACCACAAACTCGGTATATACTTGATATCTTAATAAAGAATAAAATAACGAACAAAATTTATTTGATTATAATATGACGTGTATTCTTTAATTTTATAAAAGTTTTATTATATTTCCGTACACCGTATTAGAAAGAATAGCAATTACAATTTATTAAAATAATAAGAATATCATATCATAATTTTATAATATTAATATTGTGTAAAATTATGCGCGAGTTCTAACACTAGTTAAGAGTAAGGATAGATATATTAAAAAATAAACGAATCCGGCATATAAACTGTTAAGCTACATAACGCAATTAGAACAGGGATTTATACTTTCCACATGCGACTTATATAAGTCGCAAGTAGAACAAGCTACTTAGGAAGCCGGTTACTACTAGCCCCTTATATCGTGTGCAACAATTGCGACATATAGCCTGTTTGGCCAAGCTTCTCAAGAGGCTAAAAGTGCTTTTTTTCTCAAAAGTGCTTTTTCCCCCTAACTTGAGGTGTTTGGCCAAGCTTTTTTTGATAAAAAAATGCTTTTGGAAAGAAGCAGAAGCAGTTTCTGAGAAGTAGAAAAAAGTAGCTTCTTCCCAAAAGCAGAAGCAGAAGCAGAAGCAGTTTTGACTTTTCTTCTTACCAAGAATATCCTTAACAAAATATAGTATATACCAAAATAACCGTTAAATCTAGTACTTAGGATATTAATGTATAAATATTTCTTATTATTTTTAGGATAACTTTCTAATATATAGTGACTTTAGGGGTGAATATTTTTATATTTTATTGAATGATTTTCAATAAATTTAATTTATATTAAAAGAATTAAGTACTTTTAAATTTTATTTTCATAGTTAACTTAAATAAAATGAAAAGATTTAATTATTGCATGTAATAACAAATTTTTGAGATTACTTATTTACTTGTAATAGTAACTATTAAATAAATCTATTCATGTCCTTATTCGTAATTTGATACTTAAAAGTACTTTCTGAAAAGCTTGGCCAAACACAAATAATTGCTTGAGATTAGCCAAACGCAAATTGTTTCTCTTAAAAAATACTTTTTTCAAAAGCACTTTTCAAAATAAGCTAATTTCTCCAGCTTACCAAAAAGGCTATTATACACCATGTGCAATTTATGTTTGCTCAATTTTTCCTAGTCTCGTCTGTATATTCGTACGTGCAAGGTGCGTTGTCTTGCTCCTTCATCACATCCCACATCCCCCTTGACGAATCTCTTAATTTCATATTATTTGTTTTTCTTTTTCTTTTTAACGTTAACGTTACACCTCTCTCTCTCTCTCTCTCTCTCATTTTTTTAGCTATTTCCCCCTCCTCCTCTCTCTCTCTCTCTCTATTAACTATTTCACCATCAGATCTGGTACTGGGAGGAGGGTGGTATAATCACACCTCATCAGGTTCACATTTCTATTCCTTTAATTCCATCTATTTTTCATATTTTCCTATTCCATTTTTGGTTTTTTAAAATGATTTTAGATCTCCTTATTTCGCTTTTCATTGATTCATTCATTTGTGTAATGTTTTGGTTATCTGTCATTTGTATTTCCAATTTTTGAGGTACGTTTTTACCTTTGGTGATTTGAGTAAGAAATTCATTTTGTTATTGGATTGGTCAGCAATTTTTCAAAATGATGAATTAACAAATTGTGAATGAAACAGGAAATGTAGAATATGAATCGTGGCTGGATTGTATGGAATTTTGGGTTTAATGCTTATTGATTAACCTTTTTCTGGAGTTTGTTTATTTACTATTAGCATTTGCTGAATCTACTTGTAAAAATGGCTGCAATTTTGCTATTTCTTGGAATTGAATTTGATGAAATAGTTTGCCAAAAAACAAATGCAACAAAATGCCACTGCGTATGACTTGATTCGTACTTGGATTGGTTGGCAAAGAAATGAAAAAAAGGCAATGAAACAAGGATAAGGTGCAACATTTCACTGATGATTTGTGCTACGACGTGTTAAAGATGTCTATTTGGTTGTCTTCTTCGTCGAATGTATGCCTCTGTTTCACTTGTAAAGACTGTTTTTGGAACTTGTGGATTGAGGAAATGACTTCTAACCAGAAACTAGTTGCAAATGAACATCATAATTCTTTTTTCTTTTCCGGGTGAAAGATAATATTCATTTTTGAACCCCTGAACGTCTGCTTAGTTGGACGACAAAAATGTTACATGAATATAAATAACTTTCTTCTGTCTCTGCAGAATCACTTGAAGGGTGCTCGTTCTTTTTTTGTAGAATACCTGGCCTGCTAAGTATACGCCAAAATGAAGAAGGCCTTTGGTCAAACTGTGAGAGACATGTAAGTTTTATTAGTTCTAAAACTCTTGTATAAAAATTCTGTTGTAATTAGCAGAATATTGTTTTTGGTAGATCCTCCACCTTTTGTACTTCTCATTTCTCTATGTCAGAGTTGAAATACAGACAAAACAAATAATATTCAATTAGGTTTTAAAATTTTTTGTCTTTCATATGTTGCTTGCTCATGTTAAATCTTTGGGTTGATATGGAATTAGCTACTTTTTCCTTTTATTGCAGCAAGAGAGGGGTGAACAAAAAAGTTCTTAAGGTCCCTTCAGTAGAACAAAAAGTAAGTTATATTCCTCGACCCTTTTGTTAGATTGACATCTGTTCTTTCTGTGCAACTACAAAACTAGATCTACTTCGGGGATTACTAAAGGGGGAGTGCAAGTTTGTATTGCCCATCACCAACTAAATATTGCACAACCTTTCATTTTGGGTTTGGAGTTGAGGTTTATCTCTTGAAGGGAGGAGCACAAAACTAATATGGAGTGTTCATTTTAGTCTTCATTGAAAGAAGTTTAATAAAAGAAACTTGTCACGGATAAACTTTTAAAAATGTAAGAGAACTCATGATGAATAGTGATATGCAACTATGAAATTATTGTACAAACTTTTTGAAGGGTTAAGAAAAAATGCGTTGTTCTGTAATAGCCAATAATGAATTAGGTTTTAGCCTCAAGCCTAATGAAAAACATCCTAAGATTTTGCTAACCAGGCCTATTGCCTTGATGGAAGCATCATGCCTGGATACAAGCGTTAGACCTATATTTTGCATTACTTGCCTTTTCTTTCGGTATTATGTATTTTTTGTCTGCATATGCCACAACAAACCTAATTGCCTTTTCATTTGCTTGGCGCTGAATGATAGCCCACACTTTGGATCAGAGAATTGGGTAAACAAAAATCTAACATACCTGTTATCTATGCCAAGCATTTCCTTTTCGACTCTGGTTTATATTGTCTAATCTTATATGAGCGGAGCTGCACTCGAAGCGTGGAAAATATGTTGATCTTCATAGTACTTTATTACTTTCTATACAATTTTCTCATCTGTTGACTTTTTGGCATCTTAAGGTGCTTGATGCGACTAGCAATGAGCCCTGGGGTCCTCATGGATCACTTCTTGCAGATATAGCTCAGGCTTCAAGAAACTAGTAAGCTTGTTTGTGCCAGCATCTGTATTTAATTGTGCTATTCTTTTTTGCTTTTCTCCTATTTAAGAGTTCATTGCAAAATTTTCAGTCATGAGTACCAAATGATTATGGCTGTAATTTGGAAGCGTATAAGTGATACTGGAAAGAATTGGCGGCATGTGTACAAGGTTTGTGATGCTTGACTTTGTTTTCCTCCTCCCACTCAAGGTTGCATTTAGAATGTCTCCGGAAAATTTTCAGATTGGTGTAATATGTTCTGAATGTGGCATTTTTTGTGTTACCAAATCCTTCTGTATCATACCGAGAACAAATACGTGCTTTGCTTGCTGTGTTATATGTAGTCTAATCTAATGGCCGATGGTTAATTTCAGGCTTTAACTGTTTTGGATTATTTAGTAGCCAATGGGTCTGAGCGTGTCATAGATGAAATAAGGGAACATGTATACCAGATATCTGTAAGTTTCTTCCTTGTTTTTGATTTATCAATGTTATGACATGTTCTGAAATTTTAATATCTGGAAAATCTGTTAATTGCTGTTTTCTCCGGTCATTATCACAGACGTTATCCGATTTTCAATACATTGACTCTAGTGGAAGAGATCAAGGAAGCAATGTGAGAAAGAAATCTCAGAGTCTTGTTGTTATTGTAAATGATAAGGAAAGGATCCAAGAAGTCCGCCAAAAGGCAGCTACCAATAGGGACAAGTAAGTCTACTTCAATCTGGTAGTTCGTCTACAAATTTATACTGCACTACATTCATATTTTTCCTTGTACACTGGTGATACGTAAATATCCCTAACTATTCCTTATTCCAAAAATTTGGCAAATATTTTGCCAAATTTTTGTCCTTTTCCATTGGTAGTCCTTACAATGGCAAGGTGTCTTATATTTCTCATCTTCTTGGTAGATTCCGCAACACATCAGTGGGTGATATGCATCAACCTGGTTCGTATGCAAGTTCAGGAGGGTACGGTGACAGATATGAAGAGGATCGTTATGGAGGCAGAGATGAAGAGAGAAATGGTTATGGAAGAGATGAGGAAAAGTATGGCAGGTATGGTGAATCATACAGCCGTGATGGTGATCGCTATGGTAGAGGTTATGATGAACGCAACCGAGATGGAAACAGGGATGATGATCATCGTGGAAGAAGTCGAAGTGTAGATGATTATAGTTATGACTCAAGAAGTAGGAGCACTGACAGAGACAGGGATCGTGCTTTTGATGATGATGGTCAATATTCTTCTAGGTTTGTTTTTGCACCTTTCTGTATATCTTAGAAGGCATAGGTTTTTGTGACCTTGTGTAAGTTTCAAATTCTGGTAGAAAACTGAATAGGATCTCTTCTAGCACCCTTTTTGATTCCTGCCATTATTCTGAAATTTGATTTGCAATTTCCATCTATTCATTAATATTCTGGCCTTCTTCACTAGTAATGCATTACTTTAATCTTCATGGTTGACTATTACCTTTTACCAACAGAGGAAGTGGTGCAAGGGCTGAGGATCATTCTCAAGATGGAAGGTGATATTATCAACTCTTTTTAATTTTTCTCAAGTTATGTTACTAGATTGGATTAAGTGACCCGAAAGAGGAACCACAACACATTGTGTTCTCTTGGATGACTTAAACCTTATATGTATAATGTGTATATGTAGCATCAGACGATGCATAAAGACACATATCTAACATTAGATCAATTAGAGAATTGTTCCATTTATGACTAAATTAAAAATGTTCAATTTCAGTGTTACTGATATGCGGCTAGAAAGAAGGTTTTCTGAACAAAACCTTGATGCACCTCCCAGTTATGAGGAAGCTATTGGTGCATCGCGAAGCCCCACACATAGTGAAAGGTAATAGTTGTGTGAGAAGATTCTTAAATCAATTCCTCTTCCTGCAAATTTTGTATTGATCTTTTTTTTTCTTTGTAAAAGGAATGGGGAAACACCTTCAGCATCTGCTCCTAAATCTTCTTCTCCTCATTCATTTGGGAGTCCAAACCAGGCAACCACCCCTGCTCCTGCTCCAACTACTGCTTCATTGCCCACTCCAATACCAGCTGCTGCTCCACCAGAGAACAAGGATATTGAGAGTTTTGATGAATTTGATCCCCGTGCTTCTTTTTCAGGTAGTGACCTACTTTAAAGATCAGCTGGCAAATTAATACTCCGTACTTAATGCTCAAGAATACCAGGGTAGTCAAAAACTTTGAAAGGTGTTTTCTGGTAATGAAGACTTATTGGTTTCCTGTTGTCTTTGCTAGCTGGGACCTTCTTAGAGTAATCCTTAGTTGTGTGGGTTATCCTCCGTCAATTAAAGGTGTTACTCAATCGTGTTGCATGCTTTAGGTCATTTTACTTGATTGGGGTTGATGAAGACCCTCTATTCTTTGAAGTTTTATGATTTTTTAGAAACTGTTCAACAAGAAAATATATTTTTCCATTTTGGAAACTACAAGTTCATATGTTTACTCTATGGAATACACCTAAAATAAGCAGAAAATTTAAGCTAAATAAATATGCTGATATGTAGATATCTCCTTTGGTTGGTTTAAATAAGAACAAAACCTTCTCTTTTTGTCTTCAAAAGCAATGATCGATTCTCAAGAAGAGAATTTGCAATTTAAAATGATTAGTTTACCAGAAAGATAACTTCTATAATTTACTTCTTTTAAGACCCACTTCTCACTCAAAGAACACTCTCTTTTCTTATTATAAGATTAGAAGGTTACTTGTGCCCCCACGTTATCCCGCTTTATTCACTTCTTTTTTTGAAAAAGGTACACAATCACATGTAGACTTCATTGTTTGGCATAGGATCATAAAATAAGGGGCAATTCAGAGATAAATTGAAGCTTCTATATGGATTTGGATTTCTTCATATTTTGATTAGTGACGTTTTTATAAGTAAATTTTTATTGATAGGTTATTTTCCATGTCACATTGGAAAATCTGATACTGTTTATATGCTTTGTTTAAAATTAAAAAAAAGTTTACCAGACTCCATCTGCCCAATAGCCGTGGGTCTATTGGAAACGGTCTCTCCGTCCTTCTAGGGTAGGGGTAAAGGGGTAAGGCTGCGTACATTCTACCCTCCCCAGACCCCACTTGTGGGATTACACTGGGTTGTTGTTGTCATCTGCCCTATACTTTCACTTATTTATTGCATATCACGGCATGTGTTAATTTATCTTAGCTAATACATTTTGCTGCTGTTTGAGCAGTGGCCGGAGCTCAATCAAATGGTGCCATGCCAGCTACTTCCGGTGGCACTGAAGTGGATTTACTTGGCTCCTTATCTGAGCCATTTTCTTCCAATTCATTAGCCCTTGTATCAACAACTACAACCACCTCTGAGGTTAATCCTTTTGGGCCTTCTAGCTCTGAACCTATGTTTGGCGGAGCATCACCTGCATCTTCTGTCCCTAACCAGGTTGGCTTTTTTAGTTCATAGACAAGTTTACTTTGTACTTCATTTTATGCCCTCTTCATCCTTACAGTCATGTACTGATTCACCTTTTGGTTAAGTTATGAAGAAGGGAGGGAGCTGATTAATTGGCCTTCCTTAAGTGGAGCCTCCATATTTCTTCCTTTGCATCCCCTTTCTCGAGGGCTGAAAAGTTATAGGTGGATGTTGTAGAGACGCTGATCTGCCTTGATCTAGTTAGGGAAATGACTCTTACCCTCGCGTTTTGCTTGTTCTAGACTTCACTCTTTCCACCCAGGCAATATTTTGAAAAAGTTGAAAGCACAAGGTGAGGTGAGGCAAAGCTGTGAGTGGGCATCTTGAAGAAGTTCTTTCCACCCAGGCAATATTTTGAAAAAGTTGAAAGCCTTTTTCTGCTCCAATTTTTTTTGGTTTAAGAGTCATCTTGAAGTAATCTCATGTGTTTGCTGTTTTAATCAAGACGATCTCATTGACTTTCAGAACCATTTTGTAGTTAAACCTCTTTGAATTTCAGAATCGAAGAAATCAAGCCTACCTTTATTATTTGATTGTCATATGGTTTATCTTCTAAATCCGCAGAGTGGATAATGTATATTACACTCCCTCCAGCGCACTTGATGTTGTTTGTTTGATACCATTTGCCTGGATACTTATTGAGAAATTTTAACAAAATTGGCTATATCTGTGAGTGTGGTTGGAAGGAGGTTAGATATGCCAAAAACACAGCAGACATGAAGAGGACTATGTAAATGGAAATTGAAGATCTTAATCATATGTTGTATGCCTATATCATATTACACACCAGTATTTTAATCATCATCTGTTGTCATTTACTTAACGACTGAAGTTTGCACTTTTCCTGTAGGTGTTTGAGGATCCTTTTGGTGATGGTCCATTCAAAGCTGTACCGACCTCAGAGACAGCGCAAATTCAGCCGCAGAATATTGCTCCTCCATCTTTCCTTCCTAACTCAAATCAAAGCGCTGAGGTTTTTCTGCCAGTCCCTCAGACTGCTGAGGTCCCGAGTACAACATATGCAGCACCCAATTACGCTCAGCAGGAGCTGTCCACATCCAACAACGATATTGATATATTGGCTGATATTCTTCCACCTTCTGCTCCTTCGCCTTCTGTGCATCCCTCGAATAACCATGCAATCCCAAGTGCCCAACTTGCGGCACAGACAGGTTTTACATCTGACAGTTGGCTAGCTGCACAGTCAACAGGTCATGCTGCTTCACTAACAGGTTTTGCAGCTCAACCCGGTATACAGTCACCGCAAACAAGTTTTCCCATCCATGGGCATGCTGCTTCACTAACAGGTTTTGCAGCTCAACCTGGTTTACAGTCACCGCAAACAAGTTTTCCCATCCATGGGCAACCTGTATCTCAGATTGGGTTCACTGGTCAAACGAGCAATTCTCCATCTTTTGGTGGTTATTCAGTTCAACCTGGCCAAACACCACAGACAAGTTTTGGGCCGCAAAATGGTCTACCTGCATCTCTTAATGGCTTCCCATCTGCATCGGGTTCCTTTCCCCACCCTGGAATTCAGGTCCCTGCTGGTCACTCTCTGCAGACTACTGCTAACTTCGGAGGCTACAGCACAGGATTGGGATCTAGTGGTTCAGTTAGTATGCAAATGGGTCAAACTCCTACTGGATCATCTTTCCTTGCGCAGCCAGCTACGGCATCCGATATACCTTCACAAATGAATCTTCAATATTCACAAAATCAAACAAGCAATTTTTCAGTGCCCCCACAGTCTACTCCAGTTTCAACAGCTCTCATCAGCAGCAACCAGCCAGTGAAAGACAAATTTGAGACAAAATCTACTGTTTGGGCGGATACTCTGAGCCGTGGATTGGTCAATTTGAACATTTCTGGACGTAAGTTCTTGTGCTTTTGCCTCTCTGAAATCTGAATATCTTTACTTTTTCCTTCGTAGTTATAAAGTTGCATTTTTGTGTATGCAGCTAAGACAAATCCTTTAGCTGATATTGGAGTGGATTTTGATGCTATTAACCGCAAGGAGAAGAGGATGGAGAAACCTAGTACAGCCCCTGTGACATCAACTGTTACCATGGGCAAAGCAATGGGTTCTGGTTCTGGTATTGGTCGTGCTGGCGCAGGTGCTCTAAGGCCTTCATCAAATCCAATGGTAGGGTCTGGCATGGGCATGGGCATGGGAATGTGTATGGGTGCTGGTGCTCCTGGAGCGAGTGCGAGCATGGGAATGGGTATGGGTGCTGGTGCTCCTGGAGCGAGTGCGAGCATGGGAGCATATGGAGTAAACCAGCATATGGGCATGGGAATGGGGATGAATAGACCAATGAACATGGGAATGGGCATGAACTTGGGGCAAGGAGTCCACATGCAACAGCCAACTGGATTTCCTCCTGGATCTACCATGCAAGGAGGTTACAATCCCATGATGGGCAATGGTAACTATGGCCAACAACCATTCGGTGGTGGATACCAATGAGCTTAAGCCTGTGAATTCGGAAAGTAAAGAATGTTTCCTAGTGAATAGCCTGCTGAGCTCACCATCTGTTGTAGAGTCAATACGTTTGGGTTTTACATGTAGTTTTTGCGAATAAGAGGGTAGAGTTGTATCTTAATTCGTTCTTTCAGCATTGTTCTATAGTTGCATTACCAGTGTTCCCTATTTGGGTCAGAGAGCGCTTGCATAGATGACTCGCACATTGTTTAGTTGTTGTGTACAATTGAGGATCACCTATCTCAGGTGCCCTCTTTTTTCGCAATTTGATCCATATATATACATGTAGATTTTTTGGAGTCATTGATTATGGAACACAAGATTGTTGAACAATAATATGATCATTCATTTTTTGTATTGATTCACTTGTATACATCAGTCTTTTCGAATTCTCGTCATTTTTTGTTTTTATTCTTGAAAATTTCCTGCAATTAGTGAAATGGTGTAAAGAAATAGGTACCATACCAAGAAGAAGTTGTGGTTATGTTTGTAATAATGCCAAGTGGCAAACAAGAAAGGCATATCGAAGATGAAGAAAAGAATCCCCCAATTGGAAAAAGAATTGACAACCTTTTTATTGACTATGCTTTTCCACTTCTTCTGAGTATTTATTTGGGAATCGCTATTTCAGCATCTGAACATGCCTTTTCTTTTAAACCACTTATGTATGGACACGAAAATCTACCGAAAATTGAGGCAAATCAGATTTATATATTTTGAGTATAGTTTCAACGACAGGAGACTACTACTACTACAAGAATTCTTTCCCAAAATAGGCCATAAGTTGGTGTTGACCTCGAAAATGGTATTGATAATTAAATATGATTTTTAGTTCTAAAAATATGTGATTTATTTTAATACCAGTGAATAATTAAGAAATAGTAAGAGTAAGTAAGAAGAATGTGATAGCCAAACCAATGACATCACGAGACTGAGGGCCTCGAGCTCAGTAACCTCGGGGGTCTCGAGGTTAGTCGATAACAATAAATTATGAACAATAAATGAAGAACAATAAAATTGAAGAATAGTGTTGAGCACGTTAAACAAGAAAGCAGAGTAGAATGTTCTATTTTCCATGAATTCTCCATGAATATCCTTTCACAAAATGATTGGGGTTCCCTTTATATAGGAGGGAAAAACCCTAATATAGTACATTTCTAATTATGACAAAGAATATTATTGGTACAACTGTATAACGGCCTAGTACGGATGTGAACTATCTCTAACAAATCTTATCTGCACTAACCACGTGTCCTTGAGAATTCCCGCTCTTTCTTGACTGTCATCGATTCTGCATTGCCTCGAGGTAGGTCGCGACGGGTCCTCGATGTGCCTTCTCGAAGTGTATGTTCCGAGATCGACTCAAATTTTACTTCGAACCCTTCGAGCTCGGGCTCGGCGCAACGGAGACCTCGAAATCGGACTCCTTTGATTTTGGCCGTATACAGATAGTCTCCGCGTTTCTTAGAATGGAATGATAAGAAACAATTTGAATTTTTTGACTCTTCGATGTCCCTATCACGACGTCAGTCACGTGCGGTTAGTGATTGATGTGACGGAAAGGTCGTGCAGAGGTCACGCCTGCACGATTATCGAAAAGTCATTAACGGCTGTTGGCCGTCCTTTTGCCTTCTCCAACACGCATAAATGACCCCTATAAATACCCCAATCCTTTAATCCTCAAACTTTTACTTTTCACAACGTCTTCAAACCTTTATCGACTCTTTTATACGCTTACTTCTTTCTTGTGTTCATCTCTTAACCAATTTCTTTCTCTTCTACTGAAATTTCATAGCAAAAATGGCAAAAACTTCTAAGACAGTTCCTCAAAAGAAGAAAGTCCCTTCATCATCACGCTCGTCTAAGCGCAAAACGGTAGTACCTCCTCGTGTTGAGGAGTGTACCCCCGAACCTTGTGAAACATCCTCTGATTTCAAGGTCGAAAAAACTTTCCTCGGTTGCTGGACGATGTGAACCCATGTCTCGATATATCAGTCTGATAACCGAAATTGGAAAAGTGAAGGTTGATTGCCGTTGGGGGATGCAGTACAAGTGGAGATCCCTTTACCTGAAGAGTACCTAACCACTCACAAAGCTGGTTTCCTCAGCGTATACACATACCCATTCACCTTAGGTCCCGTAGAACCCTCTTTGCCACCGATAGATCCAGTGATCCTCGATTTTTGTAGACAATATGGGGTAACGCTCGGCCAAATCTATCCCTCTTTCTGGCGAATCATTTACCTAATCATGTATTTTCCGAACATGGTCAAGGGGATGCCTTTCACCCTCGACCATCTGATTAGACTGTACAGCCCTCGTCTCTATCGAGGTGGCCTGATTAAACTACAAGGTCGATCTTCGAAGTCTTTCTTCGCTAGCATCGACGAAGATAAGAACCGAGGGTGGATGAGCTGTTTCGTTCGAGTAAGGACATCTGACCTGATTCCTGCTGAGAAGATTCCATTCCCCGAGGAATGGAATATGAACCGTAAGTGTCGACTCATCGAACTAACTCCCTTTCGATGACGCAGCCGTCGAGTGTTACCCCGGTGCGGTCAAGGACCTCCCGAGATGGGTTCGAAAACTAGATTCCACCTCCACATATGTTGAGCGCGTCTGGCGCGACTTGCCTAGAGGCCGATGGGAGGCCAAGAACCATGGTGAGTTTTTATTATTGTCGTATTTGAATTCCTTAGTGAAAATATCTCTTGGTAACACATAACCTTTTGTGCTTATGTAGGCCTTGGAGAAGCCATTTCGATGAGGATGCCCCCACCTAGAGAAGTAGATACCCCAAAGCCTGCCAAGGACAAGAAGAGGAAAAAGGAGACGCCGACGGAGTTCCCGAAACCAAAAAAGGCCAAAGCTCGAAGGTCTAAGTCCGATACAGTGGCTTTAAAACCGGAAGCTGCCGAGAGCCTTCGTGCCGAGGCTGAGGAGAATGATCGCCGCCCATTAGTGATCGAAGGGAGAGGAAGCACTGATGCTTCAGAGGCCGCCGAGCCTAAGACTGCTGCACCAAAGACTACCGATGCAGTCGAGCCTTGAGTTGAGGAGGTTCCTGAAGGGAGCTCGGGCAAAGTCCTTGAGTCGCCTGATAACCAAGGCATGCCTTATGTTGAAAAGCACTCGGTCGAAGAGCCTGAAGAAACCAACCCCGAAGCTCCTCTAAGGAAAGAGAAAGCCCCGATTGATCCACTCGGGGTGATCGACGTGGGCGACTCCCCTCAAGGCCCATCATTTTCTGAAGGGAAGATACGGGATGCCCAAGATATGAAGACTTCTGAGGCGGGGGCATCCCTGGGAGAGAATGATATCTTCGAAGAGTGCCTTGCCGGGCTTGGGTAGGGCCCTGACCTCGACGCCCCGTTTATCTTTGAAAAGGCTGATAAGCTTCGAAAGCAGGTATACTTTGTCCTATAACAACTATGTCTGGGATTTGATTTGTGCCTTTCTAACTTCCTTTCTTCATGACCAGGATGTGATGCTCTACGATCAAGCTTTCTCCAAATCTCGGGCTGAGCTTGCCCGATGTGAAGATGAGCTTAGGAGTCTCATGCGGGAACACAATGACCTCAAGGCCCTCTATGTCAGAAAAGAGGGGGAACTTAACGACCTTCGAGCCCGTTTGAAGAAGGAGTCTCGAGAGCAGGCCGATTTCATTGAGCAGGTAACATAGCCTTTGCGGGATTATTTTACACTTACTTATTTTGGTGTTTTAATGTCTCAATTCAATTTTTGCAGCTCAAGCAGAAGGATGACCTGGTGGGGCAACTCCGGGAGGAGCTAAGGGTCAAAGATACTGAGGCCCTCAGGTTGAAACAGCGTATGGATGAGGTAACCTCCGAGAAGGACACCCTTCGAGAGAAACTGTCCTCGGCTGAGCACCAGCTTCAAGGTGTAAAGAGAGAAAGTCATAAATATAAGGAGCTTCATGCTGAATCGGCTGCTGAGCTATCCAAAATCAAGTCTGAAGTTGATGCACTCATGTCCTCGTATCGGACTGATGCTGCTGCTGCAAACACTTGGGCTAAGAAGGTATATGTTGAAGCCGAGATCAGGATAAATCGTGCCCTTGGCCATGCTCAATTGGAATCTCGAAGGCAGGCTCTCGAGGATATACACGCCAAAGGTTTCGATCTTTCTGTCGAGAAAGTGAAGGCCTTAGAAGAAGAATTGGCTGCACTGCTCACTCCCGATGAGGATTCCGTTAGTGACTCGGAGAGTGGTGAAGATGAGGACGAAGTCCCCGAGAGGGAAGAGGCCGCTGATGATCAGGATGCCGACAAGCTGTCGAGAGTGCGGCTCCCGAGGGAACTTCCTCCGATCGAGTGATCCTATAAGAAGATTAGGCTTCTTTTATTTTCCTTTTTTTTTGTAAGGTCTCCATGTGAGAGCTTTTTAAATATATTTTTGTGAACACAATATATATATATATATATATATATATATATATATATATATGAAAGGGAAAAAGGCTAATATTTTCCCTATACTATCGAAAATTAGTCACATTTATACCTGTTTCTACTTTCGGGCTAAAATTGTCCCTACTGTTAACAAAGTAGGCAAAATTGTCCCTAATCCTAACAGATTTCCTACGTGGCACCTTGAAACAGAAGAGGGGTCCTACTGCCACGTAGGAAATCTGTTAGGGTTAGGGACGATTTTGCCTACTTTGTTAACGGTAGGGATAATTTTAGACCGAAAGTAGAAACGGGTATAAATGTGACTAATTTTGATAGTATAGGGACAATTTTGGCCTTTTTCCCTATATGAAATGATCCTTTTGTTTCATCTTCATTCTTTGTTAATTTCTGTCTTTCCTTTACTTTCGAAATGAGATTTGATGCTTGTTGACGATCAATCCGATGTGTTGGACTTAAAATATAAAATCCTTAGGTTTTTGTGCTTTGATCGGTGACCGATAATATGTGACCACTTAGGGTCCGATCTTTGAGCTAAGCTTTAGCTCGGGACCCTCGAGTCCGAACTGGGTAAAGGTCTCGGGCAAGGTGTGCTCCGGCCTTTAGGTTCTTTTAAGTAGCATCCCTTAGGCTTTAAAACATCGGCCCTTAGGCTCTTTTAAGTTGGCCCTTAGGCTCTTTAGGTTGGCCTTTAGGCTCTTACATATCGGCCCTTAGGAACTTGCATATCGGCCCTTAGGCTTTTTTTAGATTGGGTCAATTCGACCTCTAAAATGGCTACAATTTTCCCCCATTCTGGCTAAAGACTTTTAAAATTTTTGTTATGCTTTGGCATATTTTTATATCCGTTCGACTTTTCGACGGTTCGATTGATAGGAACCTCAATTACAAGTCGATGTGCGATGATAATTGACTACCTCGTGAGGTTATCTCGAAGGCTGATATTTTCGAAGCCTTTACGTCGTTCGGAGCTGATATTATCGAAGCCCCTTTGATTATGTCGAGGGTAGCCTAATTTAATCAATTTTTTCGAAGTATTTGTAGGCCTTTAGTTTTATGGCGGAAGTCATACATTTCCGAGCCGCATTATTTCGGACGTAGCCTTTTCATATGACTGTAGTCTTTATATGGACGTAGCCCTTTAGTCCCCGAGTGAGATGTCCTTGGCCTTAATATCTAGGGTATGCCTTTTTAAGGGTCTTATAAGTTCGAGTATATAGCCTCGATCTTAATATCGGGGGGATGCCTTTTTAAGGTCTTATAAGTTCGAGTATGCCTCATTGAGGTCTTATAAATTAGAGTACGCCTCATTGAGATCTTACATGTTTGAGTAGGCCTCATTGAGGTCTTATAGATTTTATGTTGCCTCGTTGAGGTCTTATGAGCTCTACTTTTTGATGACTCGATATATTGACTGTCGAAGACAGTCCCCGAGTGTTCGTGTGTATTTGGCCCTCGAGCCGTTTAATGAAAATAGTGGACTTCTTTGAGACACAAAGTGTTTTGATATAATAAGAATGATTCTTCAAATTATCGATACTTGCGTACATGTTTTTTCCATCGGGGGATCGACTATTCTACACGGACACAGTTCATTTGACCGTTTGGCCCATTACAACGTTCTCCTATCGAAGTCCTCCTTGGCATGACTTGTTTGCTTCGAAAATGTAATCTCCGAGGGCGATGCCCCCCAATATTCGAGGTTGATAAAAAAGAAGCCTTGAGTTCTTGTTGAGTTTTCCTTAGGTAGCATATAGGTGTTGCCTCGTTAAAAACCTTGCCGGTATAACCCATTTGGGATAAAATCCGATCTAAGGGAAAAAGAGTGCAACGCATGCTTTAAAACCCAAGGTCTTTGAGTCGAAGGGTGATTCAATATCTTCAATCGAACACCTATAAAAAGTTAGTATGAAATATAAATGAAAAAGCAGAAGGTTATACCTTAGCAATAATAACGTTTGAGCAATGATATATTCCAATTGTTTGGTAGTTGCTCGCCTTCCATAGTGCTAAGCTTGTAGGATCCTTTGCCTACTACCCCGAGGACACGATACAGTCCTTCCCACCTAGGGCCTAACTTCCCTTCATTTGGGTTTCGAGTGTTGAGGGTGACTTTCCTTAGAACCAAGTCCCCGACTCCGAAGTATCGAAGGTTTGTTCTTATATTATAGTACCTTTCGATCCTTTGTTTTTGAGAGGCCATTCGAACCAGTGCAGCCTCACGATTTTCATCTAGTAGCTCGAGAGAGGTGTTCATGGCCTCGTTGTTTGAGTCCTCAGTGGCATTCTGAAATCTGACGCTTGATCCCCGACCTCGACTGGTATCAATGCCTCAGACCCATGTACCAAAGAGAACGGGGTCTCCCCTGTGCTCGACTTCGGAGTTGTTCGATACGCCCATAGTACTTCGGGCAGCACTTCTCTCCACTTCCCATTTGCATTATCTAACCTCTTCTTTAAGTTTTGAATGATAGTTTTGTTAGTGGACTCGGCTTGACCATTTGAACTTGGGAGTAAGGCGTGGATAGGATCCTTTTGATTTTATGATCCTCGAGGAATTTTGTCACCTTGCTGCCGATGAACTGCTTCCCATTATCACATGTAATCTCGTAGGGGATCCCGAATCGGCATATGATGTGGCCCCATACGAAGTCAATGACTTATTTTTCTCTTATCTTCTCGAAGGCCTGTGCTTCTACCCATTTTGAGAAACAACCAGTCATAAATAAGATAACTCTAGCTTTACCTGGGGCTGTTGGTAGGGGGGCCGACAATGTCCATACCCCATTTCATGAATGGCCTCGGGGATAGGACCGAGTGTAATTGTTCACCGGGTTGATGAATCATCAGTGCAAATCTTTGACATTTGTCACATCTTCGAACAAATTCCTTGGTGTCCTTTTCCATGCTATCCCAGTAATAACCTGCTTTGATTACCTTTCGAACTAAGGAATCGACACCGAAGTGGTTTTCACAAGTGCCTCGTAGATTTCTCATAGCACATAATCGGTGTCCCCCGGTCCCAAGCATACTTCTAGAGGTTCGTCGAAATTCCTTCTATACAATGTTCCATTCTTGTCGAGTGAAAATCGGGTTGCTTTGGCTCGAAGGGCCCATGATTCTTTTGGGTATGTGGGGAGCTTCCCATGTTTCAAGTAGTCGATGTACTTGTTCCTTCAATCCCATGTTAAACTCGTCGAGTTGATTTCTGCATGTCCTTCTTCGATCACCGACTTTGATAGTTGTACAACAGCCCCCGGGACTACGTCATCTTCTTCAACAGACGAACCCAAATTTGCGAGTGCATAGGCCTCGCTGTTCTGTTCTCGAGGTATGTGGACCAGGTTCCACTCTTTAAAGCGATGCAATGTTATTTGAAGCTTGTCTAAGTATCTTTGCATCCTATCTTCTCGAACCCCGAAGCTTCCATTTACTTGGTTAACCACCAAAAGAGAGTAACATTTTGCCTCGACGACCTATGCTCCTAGGCCCTTGGCTAGTTCGAGACCTGTAATCATGGCCTCATACTCGGCCTCATTGTTAGTCAACTTCGATGTTTCTATGGATTGTCTAATTTATGCTTCCCGTAGGCGATTTTAGAACTATACCGAGCCCGGACCCTTTCACATCGAGGCACCGTCAGTGAAGAGGGTCCATACCCCCGATGATGTGCCCGTTTTAACAAGAGTTCTTTCTCTACTTCGGGCACGAGGGCAGGCGTAAAATCGGCCGCGAAGTCTGCCAAAATCTGAGAATTGATAGCCGTTCGAGGTTGATATTCGATATCATACCCTCAAAGTTCAATGGCCCATTTGGCCAATCGACCCGATAATTCATGCTTATGAAAGATGTTTTAAAGTGGATATGTTGTTAATACACATATAGGATGACATTGAAAGTATGGTTTCAATTTCCTAGATGCACTTACTAATGCAAAAACTAATTTTTCTAAGTGTGGAAACCTGGTTTCAGCATCTCCTAGGGTCCGACTTATGTAATAAACATGGAATTGCGTACCTTGTTCTTCTCGAACCAACACATCACTTACCGCTACTTCGTACACGGCCAAATACAAGTATAGTGTTTCATCCTCCTTCGGGGTATGAAGCAAATGTGGGCTAGAGAGATACCATTTTAATTCTTCCAAGGCCTATTGGCATTCCGGATTCCACTCGGAGTTGTTTTTCTTCTTGAGTAGGGAGAAAAAATGATGACTCTAATCTGATGACCTCGAGATGAATCGGGCTAAGGATGTTATCCGCCCGGTCAGCCGCTGCAATGCTTTCACATTGTTCACCACGATGATCTCCTCGATGGCTTTGATTTTATCGGGGTTAATATCAATCCCCATGTTCGACACTATGAAGCCCAAAAATTTGCCTGATCCGACTCCGAAAGCGCATTTCTCGGGGTTGAGCTTCATGTTGTACCTTCTTAGGATATCGAACGTTGCCTGCAAATGAGTCAAATGGTCCTCTGCGCGCAGTGACTTAACTAACATGTCATCAATGTAAACTTCCATAGATTTGCCTATTTGATGTTCAGACATCTTATTAACTAGGCGTTGATAACTAGCTCCTGCATTTTTTAGCCCAAAGGGCATTGCATTATAGCAATATGTACCATACTTCGTGATGAACAAAGTCTTTTCCTGGTCCTCCGGGTTCATTTGGATTTGATTGTACCCAGAGTAAGCGTCGAGAAAAGTAAGGATCTCGTGGCCAGCCGTCGCATTTATTAGACGATCGATGTTTGGCAGTGGGAAAGAATCTTTAGGGCATGCTTTGTTCAAATCTTTGTAATCTACACACATTCTAAGTTTATTTCTCTTTTTAGGGACTACCACTACGTTAGCTAGACATTCGAGGTATTTTACTTCCCTAATGGATACTATTTTGAGAAGTTTGGTTACCTCATCTTTGATGAATGCATGCTTTACCTCGGATTGAGGTCTTCTTTTCTGCTTCACTGGTTTGAACCTGGGATCGACACTTAGTCGATGAGTGGTTATCTCCGGAGGGATCCCTGTTATATCTAAATGGGACCAAGCGAAGCAAATAATTTTTACAATAATAAACTGAATGAGTTTTTTCCTGAGTTCGGGGGTTAATCCTGTTCCCAGGTATACCTTTCGTTCTGGAAGTTGCTCGATCAATACGGCCTGTTCGAGCTCTTCGACTGTGTACTTTGTTGCATGTGATTCCTCGGGGTCAATGAAGGCTCGAGGGGTGAGGAAGTCTTCTTCTCCGTCCTCAACCACCTGTTCATCGATCACCTGTCCCTCGGGTTCAACCGAGGGTATGGGCTATGAGTGATATTTAGCTACCCGTTCGTCTTTTGACTTCTCCGAGGTGGATGGCGTTGATACCGATGCCAGGTCGTGCACTGCGAACATCTCTTTAGTCACATGTTGCTCTCCGTATACTGTTTTCACGCCATCCTTCGTAGGGAACTTCATCATTTGATGAAGAGCTGATGGAACTTCCCTCATGATGTGAATCCATGGCCTTCCGAGTAAGGCGTTGTACCTCATGTCACCTTCGATGACATGAAACTTGGTGGCTTGTATGGTTCCGGCCACGTTGACTGGGAGGATGATTTCCCCCTTTGTTGTTTCACTTGCCATGTTGAATCCATTCAGGACTCGAGAGGCGGGTATGATTTGGTCGAGCAACCCGAGCTGCTCCACGACCCTCGACCTGATTATATTGGCCGAACTACCTAGATCCACGAGCACACGTTTAATTTGAACTTTATTAAAAAGAAACAAATTTACCAGTGCATCATTATGAGGCTGAGATAAAGCCTCGATGTCTTCCTCGCTGAATGTAAGAGTATCTTCAGGAATGTAGTCCCGAATCCGCTTTTCCCTTGTGATGGATACTTTTGTCCGTTTGAATATGGGTCCCTGTGGAACATCGACTCCTCCGATGATCATGTGGATGACATGTTGGGGATATTCTGGTTCATTCTTCCTATTTGCATCTCTCTCTCGAAACTGATTCTTGGCTCGGTCGCTGAGAAACTCTCGAAGGTTCCCTCGTTGAACAGTCGGGCTACCTCATCTCGATGTTGTCTGCAATCCTCGGTCCTATGACCATGAGTACCATGGAACTTGCACATTAAGTTGGGGTTCCTCTGAGAAGGGTCTGACTGTATGGGATTGGGCCACATAGTGTATCTAATCTTTCCGATGGCTGATACGATGTCTGAGGCATCGATGTTGAAGTTGTACTCTACCAATCGGGGTGCCTCCAACGGTCCCGAGTTCCTGTCGAATCCGATTTTTCTCTTGAGTCTTCGAGAACTTTGGCCTCGATACACTCTTCGATCATTTCGAGGTATGTTACGCCTCGAAGTATTTCTTCAGTCTTCAATGTACGGCTCATACCTTTCCTTGTTTGGTCTTGGCTCCCTTTCCGTTTCTTGATTCCTTCGCTAGTAGCTTTCTTGGATATACTGAGCCCGAGGGGGATCCCAATTGGTCGGCCTCGACCCTGGTTTTTGACTGGTACCTGTTGTGCACATCCGCCCAAGTGACGGCGGGGTACTCGATCAAATTTTGCTTAAGCTGCTTCGAAGCTATTGAGCTTCGTTCATTCAGTCCTTGGGTGATGGCTTTCACTGCCCAATCATCGGAGATTGGTGGTAATTCCAATCACTTTATTTGGAAATGGGATACGAATTCCCTTAGCATTTCATTCTCTCTTTGTTTGATTTTGAATACATCGGACTTCCTCGTTGCAACTTTTATGGCACCAACATGTGCCTTTACAAATGAGTCCACCAACATGGCAAACGAATCTATTAAGTTCGGGGGGAAGTTATGATACCACATCATGGCCCTCTTAGACAATGTTTCTCTGAATTTCTTCAACTTGACATACTCAATCTCGTCGTCTCTCAAGTCGTTCCCTTTTATACCACAAGTGTATGTGGTGATGTGCTCATTGGGGTTTGTAGTCCCGTTGTATTTTTGGATATCGGGCATCCGGAACTTCTTCGGAATGGGCTTCGAAGCCGCACTCGGTGGGAACGGTTTCTGTACAAATTTCTTCGAATCCAGTCCTTTCAAGACCCGTGGGTCTCCCGGGATCTGGTTGACCCTCGAGTTGTAGGTTTCTACTTTCTTATCATTGTCCTCTATCTTCTTTTCTCCTGACCTGACCCTCTTGGTGAGTTCCTCGAGCATCCTCGTGATGATGGGGTTAGTTCCTAACCCATTATTGCTTGATCTCTCTGACGCTGGCTCAACTCGAAGAGCTGTTTCTTGTCCTGCTGTGCTTGGAGTCTTTTGTTGAATCTATAACTGAGTGATAACAACTTGTAATGCTTGCAACATTTCAAAGATTACTTGTAGGCTGACTTCATCTAGACCATGTATTCTTTGTGTGTCAGGGTGGTCCCCTCCGCGTACACTCTCTTCATTATCAGTGCCCAAATTGACGTGCACATCAATATGAAAACCAAAGTCGTCTGGGTGGGGAGCTGGTTCTACCTCTGGGTTGAGCGGTGGTACACCAGCCCCTGAAGCTGCTGCAATGTTTTCTCCAAGGACTCCGAGACCGTCGTTTCCATGCGTGTTTTCTGAGTTAGACATGTTTAGACCTGAAATCAAAGAATCTTTGGACAAGAAAAAGTGTGAAGAATAACTTGTGTTATCATAAAACTAGCACCAAAATAATCACTATTATCTTTAGCCCCACGGTGGGCGCCAAACTGTTTACCTCGAAAATGGTATTGAAAATTAAATGTGATTTGTGGTTCTAAAAATATGTGATGTATTCTAATACCAGTGAATAATTAAGAAATAGTAAGTGTAAGTAAGAAGAATATGATAGCCAAACCAATGATGTCACGAGACTGAGGGCCTCGATCTCCGTAACCTCGGGGGTCTCGAGGTTAGTCGATAGCAATAAATTATGAACAAGTACAATATAATTGAAGAATAATGTTGAGCACGTTAAACAAGAAAGCAGAGTAGAATGTTCTATTTTCCGTGAATTCTCCATGAATATCCTTTAACAAAATGATTGGGGTCCCTTTTATATAGGAGGTAAAAACCTTAAATATAGTACATGTCTAAATTATGACAAAGAATATTATTGGTACAACTGTATAACAGCCTAGTACGAATGTGTACTATCTCTGACAAATCTTATGTGCCCTAACCACATGTCCTTGAGAAATTCCTGCTCTTTCTTGATTGTCATTGTAGACATATAATTTCTGACCCGCCCAACTTTTCAAAGTAGTATTTTAAAACTACTTACTTATTTTATTTATTTATAGGATTTCAGTCAACTTTAGTTTTAATTTTAAATATAATTCTAAAAACACCAAAAATAATTTCATTTTAAAGTTTAGTATAAGATTTTTTATAAGTAGTACTAAATGATTTCTTCTTTCATATATATATATATATATAATGAAATCAAGAAAAAGGAATAAAAAACCCTAGGCATCATCTTCTATAACCCTTACACCCAAAATCCTAGAAGACACTCCCTAACCCCACCTAGCAGCCGCCTCCCCCATCTCCAGCCACCAGTCGCCNAGTCTGGAGAGAAGAAGAAGAAGAGATGGTGTGTAAGGACGGCGGCGGAGGGGTGATGGTGGAGTTGCTGCTGCAGCGGCGGTTATGGTATTTCCGGCGAGTCTAGTGAGGCGAGAGAGTTTGGTGGCAGATTTGGTGGCGGCGTGTGGCTGGTTTTGGGCGGCAGAGAGACTTGAGGGAAGGAGGTCCGGCGACTGGTGACTGGAGATGGGGGAGGCGGCTTCTAGGTGGGGTTAGGGAGTGTCTTCAAGGGTTTTGGGTGCAAGGGTTGTAGAAGATGATGCCTAGGGTTTTCTTTTTCCTTTTTCTTGATATCATTATGTATGTATGTATATATATATATATATATATATATATATATACATACATACATAATGATATCAAGAAAAAGGAAAAAGAAAACCCTAGGCATCATCTTCTACAACCCTTGCACCCAAAACCCTTGAAGACACTCCCTAACCCCACCTAGAAGCCGCCTCCCCCATCTCCAGTCACCAGTCGCCGGACCTCCTTCCCTCAAGTCTCTCTGCCGCCCAAAACCAGCCACACGCCGCCACCAAATCTGCCACCAAACTCTCTCGCCTCACTAGACTCGCCGGAAATACCATAACCGCCGCTGCAGCAGCAACTCCACCATCACCCCTCCGCCGCCGTCCTTACACACCATCTCTTCTTCTTCTTCTCTCCAGACTCCATCACCCCTCCACTGCCGTCCTTACCCCCCCCCCCCCCC
>ML285925.1:42753-58445 GCA_005239495.1 Nicotiana undulata
CAAAAAAAAAAAAAAAAAAAAAAAAGAAAACCCAAAAAAATTTTACACTTTCCATCTTTTTCCAAAAAAAAAAAAAAAAAAAAAAAAAAAAGAGAAAGAAAATCCAATTTTTTTTACATGTTTCATCAGTTTTCAAAAAGACCAAAAAAATATGTTTTTCCAAATTTGTGTTTTTAATTTTTTTTTATCTTTCATATCCCATCCTCCCGAACTACGCAAACCTGATTTTCGTCTTTCGGGCGGGATACGTAGGCAGCCCACATAGGGTCCGGTCTGCCTAGTGTGTCTTAGGTTCTTGGCTTCGCGGGGTCTTGGCCAAATCTTGCATGTTTAGCCACATTTGGCCACATCGGTCATTTTTGCAAAATAAAGCTATTTTCCAAAAGTAGTTTGTTATCCCATGTCTTAGATCTCAGAGTCTACAACAAGGTGTCCTCTCAGTTTTAAGGTCCATTCCCGTTGAATTTGCTTGTCTTGCCACTTTTGGCCACATCAACCATTCTTGCAAAATGAGTTCATTTTCGCGAAAGTGGTTCAATGTCCCTTGTCTTAAAATCTTGAGCACACAACTAGGGATCTCATTCCTTTAAGGCCAACCTTGCTGAATTATGCATTTCTAGCCGCGTTTGGCAATATCGGTCATTTTTGCAAAATGGGTCACTTTTGCAAAGTTTTTTTTCTAGGGCCATGATTAATGGGAGTTAGAATTTATATAAGCCTTAGTGAGGTATTTCCATTCCTTTGAGGTCACCTTTGTTGAGTTTGCATTAATAGCCACCTTGGGCCACATAGGTCCTTTTGCAAAAATAGCTCAATCATGCCTTGCATGTATCTAATAGGAGGTGCCATAGTGTCTTTAGTCACTAACTCTATTTGGTCTAATTTTTCTCATTCGGGTATGGATCATTTTACCAGAGCTTGAGCGTGACAGACGCCCCTAGACCATCTCAGCCAAGACCGTTGCCTTCTAGAGCTGTTTGAGGAGAACTTTTATTTTTGAGTCTGTTTTATATTATTTTTTTCAGTCTTTTAGTTGGTGTCAAAATTTGTCGTAGTATAGTTGAGTTTGTCAAATCTCTCGTCATCATATTTCTTGTTTTGTATTTGAAAAACTCAAAAAGATTTTTGTTTTTTAGTTTATTTTATCCATTATTTTTCTAGAACTACGCTTGGTCGGATTCATGAGGGACATGATACGTAGGCAACCTACATAGGGTTCGATCAAATCATTTAAAAAAAAAGGAGAATGAAGTTGTGGAACGTGAGGAGTGATAGAAAGAGAATGATGATAATTAGAAAGAAAAGAGAGGAAGGAAAATGAGCAAGCCAAAAAATGATAGAAAAGAAAGAAGAGGAAATTGAAATGAACAAAATTGGGATGATGCCAAATGACCTTGTGACCCTTGAAGTCATTCTAGAACCGTTAACTGTTGCTAGGTGCATTGCACATAATGTGATATTTTTATCTAACAAATGCCCTAACGCTGGCATGTTGGCTTTGTTTTGCTCCTCTTTAAGTGTTATCAATCTCAGGTAGGTTGTTAGTTTGTTGGCATCCTGGCAAGTCATCCCTACAACACTAGGTCAAAGCGCCAGACAATAATGACTACCAAAGAAACAGACACAGGAGTTGTGGACCCGCCGAGGGAAATTGTTGAATCAGAATCGGAACTGAAAGAGGAGCTCCGAAGGGTAAAACATCAGATGGTGGAAATGTATCAGGCCTGGATTAAGGGGCACCCTCCACCTTCATTCCCTACCAGCTATGCAGAAAACCCTACTTCCATTCCACCACTATCCCAAGCCCAAATGCCTAACACCGTTGACCTTTCCCCACAACATGCACCAGGCTTCACCCCTTACCACTCCTACCATGGCACTTCGTCCCATACTTTTCATGCCCCACCAACTAAAACAATCTCATACCCTGCTCCAACATTTGCTCCTATTTTTGTACTCCCTCCACAAGATACCCTCCACCAATCCTCTAGTGAGCCCGCATTCCCAGCTCCAGATACCCAATACTATGCTCAGGAACCCACCTTCAAAGTCCCATATCCTTATCCCTACACTCCTCACTTTGAGCCTCATGTTGAAACTGAGAAACCACCAAAGAACGCGACGCAAAAGGAGATATTTAGGAAAGTAAAAATTCTGGAGCAATCATTGAGAAATATGCAAGGGTTACGAAGCCAGGTGAGTATGGCTTATCAGGATTTGTGTTTATTCCCTGATGTCCAACTGCCTGCCGGGTTCAAGATGCCCAAGTTTGACTTGTATGACGGACATGGGGATCCTGTAGCTCATCTGAGAGGTTATTGCAGTAAAATGAGAGGCGTCGGGGGGAAAGATGAATTACTAATGGCGTACTTCATCCAGAGTCTGAGTGGGGCAACTTTAGAATGGTACACCCGCCAGGACGCCAGGAAGTGGTACACATGGGACGATATGGCTCAGGTCTTTGCCCGACATTTTCAGTAAAATGTAGGCATTGTCCCAGATCGCCTATCTTTGACCAAGGTGGAAAAGAGGCCTAATGAAAGCTTTAGGGAATACGGGCTCAGATGGAGAGAGCAAGTTGCCCGAGTCAATCCATCGATGGAAGAAACCGAGATGGTTGAGTTCTTTCTTCAAGCTCAAGAGCCTACTTACTTTGGGCATTTGATCTCGGTTGTGGGTAAGCCTTTTAATGATGTGGTGAATATGGGAGAAATGGTAGAAGATGGGCTGAAGTCGAGCAAGATCATGAGCTATTCTGCTTTAAAATCCACAACACATGCAATTCAGAACGATAGGGGAAGCTTGCTGGGTCAAAAGGAACATGATGATGTTGCCATGGTTGTCTCAGAATCACGACATGGCCACACGGGTCCACCTCACCAATATATCCAGCCTCGACCTCAACCCCAAACCTATCCCCGAGCTCCACATAATCCTCCTCGGTATTATCCTCCGTACAATGTTCAGTCATTTGTTCAACCACTGGGTCACTCCTCATGGCGAGCACCAGCACCACAAATACTCATTCGCCTTCACAACATTTCCGAGCACCCAATAAACCTAGAAAACAGGGGCATATAAGGGAACAAAGGCAACGAAATAGTTTCACGCCAATTGGAGAATCCTACACAAGCTTGTTTGAAAAGTTGAAACATTCTGTCCTGATTGAGACACTCCTTGGCTATACTCGGGACCCATATGAAAAAGGTTTTGATCCTACTGTACAGTGCATGTACCCCTCTAATGTCCAAGGGCATAGAATTGAAGAATGTCGTGCTTTGAAAAGGGAAATAGAAAGAATGATTCAAGAAGGGATTATTCTGGTCCAAGACAGTAATACCTCAAGTGTCACACATAATACTTTATAGATACATGACAACATACAAATTGTTGGGATGGTTGGCAATGACAAAAGGTTGGTCAAAGGAGTCAATGAGCCACTTGGTGAAGACAATGTGATTGAAGTTGGTGAAGGTCCCAACAACTTTGATGTGGAACTCAGTGGCTAAGATGTCGATCTAGGTGATTGGAAAGACACTCCTTTCTTGGATAGCCAACAAGGAGTTTTGGTGGTTCATTTTGTTGTCATTCCTGTCGTCCGGGTTATTTCAGGGTTGTAATCTGGATATGGTCTTGTGGCTCAAAGCCTTCTTCTTCTTATTTTGCCTAGTTTGTTTTATTGTAGTAACTCGTCTAGTGTTATCTAGGATTGTTCCAGGGTTGTAACCCATATATATTTTTCTTGTTTTGTTCAAACCCTTTTCACCATCTGTCTAATGCAATCTCATATTTTCTGTTAGTTCTAGTCAGTTTTTGTTTGGGTCACTTTCTCTTGTATAGTTCTTTTCATTCTGACTCTAGTGACATGACATGCACACATAATTCTCAGCCTGGTCTTGAAAGTTAGTTTAATCATGAAGCAATGAAACAATTTTGAATATGATAAAGGATGCATTTGAGGGAACAAGTAAAGATTCATGCATTCTGAGATAACCTGAAGCTTGAATTGAGTGAAACTGAGGCGGTTAGTCCGGAAAATCAAGAGGTTGATAAGAGCATACAACAAGGAAATGTCTCTCAAGCAGTTTGAGGTAGATCAGTCAGTGTTGAAATGCATTCTTCCACATCAAGATAAGGTTGAGTCAAGTCTGCTTTGAGCTGGTGAGGGTCATTCATTGGGATAAAGGTATTGTCCATTGTAATTTTTTGTTTGTGTTGATGCCATAAATAGATACTATGTATGATTTCTTTGCTTATCTTCAATTGCACGCTTGTACTTGGCATTGTTAAAGTTTGGTATGACGAAGGAATTTTATTCCGCTACCCAAACACTTTTATCTTTTGCTACCCCTTTTGAGCCTTAATTTATTTTGTTTCATACCCCTCTTTTGGAATCAGAAGTAGAGTTAGGAACTAGAAAAGAAAAAGGAAAAGAGAAAAAAAAGAAAAAAGAAAAGCGAAAAGAAGAAAAAGAAAAGAAAATAATTAAAAAAAAAAAGAGAAAATAAAAAAAAGAAAAAAAGGGAAAAAAGAAAGAAAAACGACAAAATAATCCAACTTCAGGTTTGAACTACGTTCGACCTGATTCCTTTTAAGGATACGTAGGCAGCCTCACTTCTGAGATTCGGTCCCATCAAAACAAAAATCCAAAAAAAAATCATCAAGAAAAAAAGAGAGAAAAAAAAAAGAATTCCCCAAACTCCAAGAAACTGGGGCAAAAGTTTTAATTTTGGCCAAACAATCTGATTCCAAAAGTTGTAATTTTGAACCCTTTCATCTTAAATTATTTTGAGCCTTCATGCCACCCTTTCTTTCCAACCCTGTCCAAAAGCCTACATTACGGTCCAAAGAAAGACCTTCCGACCAATCTTTGAGGATGCCAAAGCAAGTGTGTGGTGAAAGTATGATTTTCTTGAATCATGGGTAATACCTTGTTCTCAGCATAAAGAGAGAAAATGATAAAACGAGAGAGTCTTATTGGTGAAAACCCTTAGGGGCACCATAAGGCGACGGTGAGTTGAGAGAAAGAGAAAAATGAGAGAGGCTTGATGGTGAAAACCCTTCGGGCTCTACAAGTCGAATAAGGATCGTGAATCAGATAGGATGATCGGAGCATTGAAGCCCAGTTTCACGGCACAGAGGTATAACAAGAGTGGAACATTAGACTTGCTTGACATATTAGGCTGCTCAATCCAAAAATGCATGTCATAGTCATTAGAGCTGGTGTCCACATGTGATAAGTTTCTACTTTGTATTTTTTTTTGTTTGATATCATCTCTTTCCATTGTACCTTACTCTGTTCCTCTTGCTTTGTTCAATTCATCTTTTTGAGTCCATTTGGTCAGAACAAGTGGGAAATGACTTCAAAATTTGCTACCAGCTTTTCAATTGCATAGAGCGGCATCTGGCTAACACATCAAGGTGACATAAATTAGGAAAGGACAATATGCGCATTGATTTGATGATAATCGATGTGCCTTGGGATTCATGTGAAATGCAAAAGTTTGGTAAATGCCAATTCATGAGCAATACATCGGGTATAAGGTATTGGGCTTGAACAGATCAGAGGTGTTTTCATTGATAAGGGTTGACAGAGAAACTGGTTAACCAATAACAAGCAAGGTCTTCCAAGTGGAAAATAAAGTTATCATGGCAAGTGAAGGAGCAAAAGCCCTCAAGTTCAAGGCCACAAACTAACCACCATGTTTAAACTCACAAGTTTTTCTTTGTCTGAAACAGGGATGAAGGCTATGTTCACATCAAAGCTTGAATTTTTCAGGTGTAATGCCCCAATTCTGCTTATGCAAGGGTTATTGAGAAGTTTCACCCCCTAGGAGACATACTTCCTAGTATGGGTCTTTCAAGTTATATGTTGTTTTAGGAGACACACTTCTTAAATTGAGATTTTACCCCTAGGAGACCACTTCCTAGACTGGGCCTTTCAAGTTATGTTTTGTTTTAGGAGACACACTTCCTAAATTGAGTTTTCATTCCTAGGAGACGCACTTCCTAGTCTGTGTTTTTCAGGTTATACTGTTTAGGAGACGCACTTCCTGAATTGAGATTTTACCCCTAGGAGACGCACTTCCTAGTTCTGGGTCATTTAAGTTCATTCCTAGGAGATGCACTTCCTAGTTTGAGTTATTTAAGTTCATCCCTAGGAGACGCACTTCCTAGCTTGAGTCGTTTGATTTCACCCCTAGGAGACGCACTTCTTAGTCTGGGTCTTTCAAGTTATATTTTTGTTTTAGGAGGCGCACTTCCTAAATTGAAGTTTTACCCCTAGGAGACGCACTTCCTAGTCTGGGTCATTTAAGTTGATCCCTAGGAAACGCACTTCCTAGTTGGGATCATTGAAGTTTCACCCATAGGAGATGCACTTCCTAATCCGGGTTTTCAAGTTATATTTTATTTTAGGAGACGGACTTCCTAGTTTAAGTCATTTAAGTTCACCCCCAGGAGACACACTTCCTAGTCTGGGTCTTTCGGGTTATATTTTTGTTTTAGGAGACGCACATCCTAGTTTTGGGTCATTCCTAGGAGACGCACTTCCTAGTTTTAGTAATTGAAGTTTTACCCCTAGGAGACGCATTTCCTGGTCTGGGTCTTTCAAGTCATATTTTTTTTTAGGAGACACACTTCCTAAATTGAAATTTCATCCCTAAGAGACGCACTTCCTAGTTTGGTTAATTTAAGTTCATTCCTAGGAAACACACTTCCTAGTGTGAGTCATTTAAGTTCCGCCCCTAGGAGACACACTTCCTAGTCTGGGTCATTCAGGTTATGTTTTTGTTCCTAGGAGACGCACTTCCTAGTTTAAGTCATTGAAGTTTTACCCCTAGGAGACGCACTTCCTAGTCTGGGTCTTTCAAGTCATATTTTGTTTAGGAGACGCACTAACTAAATTGAGATTTCATCCCTAGGAGACGCACTTCCTAGTTTGGTTAATTTAAGTTCATTCCTAGGAGACACACTTCCTAGTGTGAGTCATTTAAGTTTCACCCCTAGGAGACGCACTTCCTAGTCTGGGTCATTCAGGTTATGGTTTTGTTTTAGGAGATACACTTCCTAAATTGAGATTTTATCTTTAGGAGACGCACTTCCTAGTTTTGGGTCATTTAAGTTCATTCCTAGGAGACACACTTCCTAGTTTGAGTCATTGAAGTTTTACCCCTAGGAGACGCACTTCCTAGTCTGGGTCTTTCAAGTTATATTTTTGTTTAGGAGACGCACTTCCTAAATTGAGCATTTACCCCTAGGAGACGCACTTCCTAGTTTGGGTCATTTAGTTTCATTCCTCGGAGACGCACTTCCTAGTTTGAGTCATTTAAGTTCACCCCTAGGAGACGCACTTCCTAGTCTGGGTCTTTCAAGTTATATTTTGTTTTAGGAAATGCACTTCCTACATTGTGATTTTACCCCTAGGAGGCGTACTTCCTAGTTTTGGTCATTTAAATTCATTCATAGGAGAAGCACTTCCTAGTTTGAGTCATTGAAGTTTCACCCCCTAGGACACGCACTTCCTAGTCTGGGTCTTTCAGGAGACGCACTTCCTAAATTGAGATTTCACCCTTAGGAGACTCACTTCCTAGTCTGTGTCATTCAGGTTTTACTCTTAGCAGGCGCACTTGCTAGTCAAACATTCTTGGTTTTGCTCACAAGAGACACACGTGCTAGTCGATTCTTTAGTTTACTCTTATCATTGCATCAGTAACATAAGTGGTTTACAATTTTTCTAACAACTCACAAATCTCCCGAGTGCAAACTGGGGCAGAAAATTTTGTTTGTTTTGTTGTTTTGATTGCATGCACCCACCTGGAGAACGAGGGAAGATATTTCAGAATTCATTCCAGAGTTATTCCAAAGTTCAAGTCAGTAGCAGGCACCCACCTGGAGAACAAGGGAAGTCATTTCAGAATTCAATTCAGGTTAAAAGTAGCAGGAGCTCGCAGCAAGAATGCGAGCCGACCATACGAGATGACTAACAGAAGTAGTCTCAATCTAGAATAAAAGAAGAAAGGCAAAAAAAGAAGTATCCAAGTGCGGAAGCGGAGACAAGATATGGATTGCTCAAAATATGACTGAGTCACGAGCACGGCGTATCCGGTTTTGCTCCGAAGAAGCCGTGGAATAATGAATCATCACCTGCAGCTAGCAAGCATCAAGGTTCAAATCTAAGGTCTGCATGAAGAACCATTCAAGACTCAAGATCAAGCTTCAGAAGACTCATAAATAGGAATCTTGTAACTCATAGCTGACATGCTTAGTTAGTCTTTTTTATTTTTGATTTGATGTAATAACAGGGCCGCGGACCAGAACCTCGGCGGATCGGCACCTCAATCGTCTCTCCACCTCGGTATACTCCACCACTGTTCTCACTTCTGAACTACACGTGGCCTGATTCCTTTATAGCCAAGGATATGTAGGCAGCTCAGATACCAGGGCTCGGTCACATTCCCCTTTCTTTAAGTTTTTGGTCTCTCTAAATAAGGGTCGGGTCAAAAAACTTGTCTCGTCATTCTTTGTTTAAAAACTCTTCGTGTTTCCAGTCAAAGAGGGGCAGCTGTAGACATGTAATTTTTGACCCGCCCAACTTTTCAAAGTAGTATTTTAAAACTACTTACTTATTTTTTTCTTTTTTATAGGATTTCAGTCAACTTTAGTGTTAATTTTAAATATAATTCTAAAAACACCAAAAACAATTTCATTTTAAAGTTTAGTATAAGATTTTTGATAAGTAGTACTAAATAATTTCTTCATATATATATATATATATATATATATATATATATACATAATGACATCAAGAAAAAGGAAAAAGAAAATCCTAGGCATCATCTTCTATAACCCTTACACCCAAAACCCTAGAAGACACTCCCTAACCCCACCTAGCAGCCGCCTCCCCCATCTCCAGCCACTAGTCGCCCGACCTCCTGCCCTCACGCCTCTTTGCCGCCCAAAACCAGCCACACGCCGCCGCCAAATCTGCCACCAAACTCCCTCGCCTCGCCTCACCAGACTCTCCGGAAATATCATAACAGCCACCGCATAAGCAAATCCACCATCACCCCTCCGCCGCCGGCCTTACCCCCCCATATCTTCTTCTTCTTCTTCTTCTTCTTCTTCTTCTTCTTCTCTCCAGACGCCGTACCCCTCCTCTCCTCCGCCGCCTCTTCTTTCAACTCCACCACCCTTACACCACCAAACCGCCATCCCTCTTCTCCCACACAAAAAAGGGGAAGCACACCCAACCTTAGGGCTTTAGCAAACCTACATTAACGAGCCGCTCTCACCAAGCTGCCGCCGGACTTCATCACCGGCAACTAGCGATTCATTCTACCACCATCGGAGAAAACGCATACCCACCAAATCAGCCGCTCACAAGAGAAGAACTACCCGCCACCCCCTTTCCTCAAATCTCCAGCCGCCGGCCACCCTGAACTCCAGCAGCGGCGCCACCCAGTTTCGCCGGAAATCCGACTACCTCTAAATCAGCCACACACTCCATCAAAATCGACACCTCCAGTGCCCCAAAAATGGAATTTGTTTGAAGTTTGAGTTTGAGTTTGGGTTTGGGCTCAAAATTACGGTGCCGATTCGAATTCCCGTCCGGAGTTCGTGGTTTCAATTCCACTCGCGGTTCCTACTCGTTTGTATTGTGCTTCGCAGACAGAATTTTTGGAATCGAACTTTGGAATTGCCATCTCTTCTGCCGTTATTGAAATTTTTGGTTTTAACTGGTTTATTCTTACCTTTACTAATGTTTGTGTTTTATTAATACTCTATTACTTGAATTTATTTGCTTTTATATTTAACAAGTATATGATTTCCAATTCAGTGTTATCGAGTTGGTTTAGCGAAAGCTAAAGATAGAACTCTCAAAGGTTAAAAATGGGATTGAAACTGTGATGCTTCAATTGTTGAACTATGAGGATTTGATCTTGAAACATGAAAATAATGAACTACGTGTTGTTGGGAACTAATTAGAAATATTAGTTAGTCAAAAATAGTATTGGGATCTTGGTATTTGGTCATAATAACTCCAAAGATTTTGAGGTACTGGGATAAACACGAACTGATAAAGTTCATATATAATTTGGGTCTGAATTTAAAGATCGTGTAGCTCGTTTTATTGTCGCTTCATTTTTATCGTGTTTAAAATCGGTAAGAGTATGCTTAGGTCGTCAACACTCAGGGTAGGCAAACTTTAGACTTTTTTTTTCTTTTTTTCTTTTATTTTGGAGGCCATGAGGATCGCTATGGAGGAAGTATAATGTAGGTTAGCTTAGGATTTTTATTTTTAATTCTTTTTCTTTTATTAGGTGGGGACGACCTCGAGCCTCTTGTGTGTTTATTTTTCTTTTACGTGTTTTTACCTCAATTTGAATATCTTTAAGCCAACTTGATCATGTACGCAATCGTACTAGTTACAGGACTCGGGGAATGCTTAACACCTTCTCCCCGAGTCAACTGAACCCCCTTACCCGAATCTATGGTGCGGACTTAGTTTGGAGTCCAAAGTGTTTTAAAAGGAAAAATTATTTTTAAAACGGTTACCTGACATACCGAAACCAAATGTCAGGTGACGACTCTGAGTTAATCCTTTTGAACACTATCTTTTGTCACTTTCAAAATTGAAAACCCTTATCTAGCTTTACAAAACCTTTTTATTTATTTTAAGAGGGTTTAGTGAAGTTAGTTTGAAAAAAAAAAGGTGTGATAGTCATTGATTCTGCACTGCCTCAAGGTAGGTCGCGACGGGTCCTCGATGTGCCTTCTCGAAGTGTATGTTCCGAAATCGACTCGAATTTTACTTCGAACCCTTCGAGCTCTGGCTCGGCGCAACGGAGAACTCGAAATCGGACTCCTCTTATTTTGGCCGTATACAGTTGGATATACTAAGTGCAATTTATAGATCATATGCTAAATGCGATTTATAATTTGTATTTGTGGAATGTGATTAATAAATCGACCAGTTGTTGGATTTCGACGGGACATTTGCATCCGTACCCGCTTTTTGTGTCACGTTTTAACTTATACCCGCTTTGCAAATTTTTTTGCAGGCGTACCCACTTTTCGCATAAACTTCAGGCATACGGGCCTGAAGTAGCAAAGACAATCACACAAACTTCAGCATTCTAGGCTTTTTCAAAAACTTTAGCACTTATTTAGTTCATTTGTAAAAACTTCAGCACTAAATAAGCTGAAGTTTTGTCCTGGATTAATTAGTTTTGTCATAAAGCTTTTTCCAAAACTTCAGCAGAAGTGCTGAAGTTATTTAGTTCATTTGTAAAAACTTCAGCACTAAATAAGCTGAAGTTTTGTCCTGGATTAATTAGTTTTGCGTAAAGCTTTTTCAAAAACTTAACTAAATAAGCTGAAATTTAGTTTAGCAATAAAGCTCTTTCAAAAACTTCAGCAGAAGTTATTTAGTTCATTTGTAAAAACTTCAGCACTAAATAAACTGAAGTTTTGCACAGGCATAAAAAAGGCGGCGCCTGAAGTTGTAAAAATTAGGGTATAAATTAAAAAAAATTAAAAATATGGATATAGTTTAAATGGGCGTGCAACCTTTTGGGTTGAATCATATCGATCCGGTAGATAAAGTTCCGTAGTATAAGTCGCATCACCTGATTGCGTTTTATAGTCGCATTCTTTATGAGTCCTATTTTGAGCTATAAGTTGCATTCAAGATTGCATCTTATAAGTCGTATTTGAGATTGCGATTGTATTTATTCTAAACACAAACAATACAAATTGCTCGTAACTGAACCTCTTTACAATCGAGGAAAGATCTTGAGTTGCAGACAGATAGCCAGCAAATAGCTGATTTTAACTGGTAATTACTTATTCCCTTTTATTTTTCGTTTGTTATTAGTCCTAAATTATATAAATAGCTGCTATTGATGTTTTACAGTGGAATTCAGTTATAATAACTGAATAAAATCCCGATATTCTTGCCCTTTTGTCAAAGTTTCTGATTTTCTTTTTGTTTTTTCTTGAGGACAGATTGAAATAGAGGTACCCATTTTGTTTGCAGAATCTGAAACCAAAATGAAAAAAGAAAATAAGACTTGGAATGTCTTGTTTAGCCAAAAATTCATTTGATTTAAAAAAAAAAAAACAAAGCTGGAAATAGTAGATTTCTCGGTTATCCAACAAAAAAAAATTGAGTTTAAAAAGAAAAAAGGGAAGGTAAAATACAGTGCTATAGAGACGTCCTTGGTTCAGGAAAGAAGAAGGTACAGGTGGTGGTCAATGAGAAAAGCCAAAAAAAAAGGAAAAAGAAAAGCTCTTTAATGTTACTCTCTCCATTTCTATTTGTTTGGCATAGTTTGACTCGACATGGACTTTAAAAATAATAGAATACTTTTGAAATTTGTATTCTTAGAAATATCACACTATAAGTCTTTTTGAAACGTGTGGTCTTAAACATGTTATAACAAATTTGTGGCAATAAAAGTCTCTCATTAAGGAATTAGAGTTGTGTCATTCTTTTTGGAATAGACTAATAAGGAAATTGTTCCAACAAATTGGAACAAATGGAGTATGTGGAATGGTTCATGAAAATTGTCTAATAGGATGTGCTGCTTAGTCCGTGGCGGGCCCATGATTTTATGCAAGCGGGTTCCATCTTAGAAGTACATAACTTTAGTCGTAAAATAGTTGTTGTCAAGTGGGTTCAAATAAAATATTTATACAAAATTTACGATGCTTTAATCGTAATTTATACATAAACACAGTATTATTTTTTGATGAAGCGGGTTCAGGCTCCACGTGAGTCCGCCATTGTGCTTAGTAGATTGTCTTCTCTTCTATGTTCGATAATATGTGCTTCTTGTTGGATTGAACATAATCACCATCTAACTCCTCAACCGGGAACGTTGGTTCTTTTCATGCCAAATTCCTTATCAGGTTTGCGTGCTTGTAATAACTAAGAGCAGTTCTCATTTGTCATCTTCAGTTTTATTTCACTTCTTGTAAACGCGAGCTGCAGTATTCGTGAAACTCGTGGCTTATTTGTAGTTTTATGCTTGTTCAAGGTTTTGCCTTTTAAGTCTTACATGTTGAACTTGTTCGAAAAGCAACAAAATCAAGACTGCATGCCGGCAATTAAAACCTGAATGGACGACTTTTTTATTAGCTCTTACCTTTAATAGCACTTGTGAGAATCTCACAGATACTCTAGGAGAAAGTTCACCTGAGAGTAATGCTCAGCCAATCTTTTCTGATAATTAGCCATGATACGATTCTTATAGCTGCTAAAATACTGATGCCACAAGCCTACAACTGTTGCCACTTGTAGAATTAGTTTATATTGGAAAGTGAAGTTCTATGTATGGGAGTAAGTGCTGATAGCCCTTTCAATTTTATGTATACTTTTGTCAAATGTAAGTTTCAAAGAGAAACAACATTTGGTAACATAAAGGAAAAAGGAGGCAAAAAAAATGAAAATAAATGAGGTGCTTTAACTGGTTGTAATTTGGTTAATGATGCTCTTATTGAGATCCATTTGATTTGAATCTGGGTTGGGTGACTTTTACACTCACCTATTTGTTACTATCACTCAATATTGAAAATCTACTTACTGGACAGAAGTATAAATTCTTATGCTAATCGTTTTGTAGGAAGGTATTGCAGCTCTGATTTTAGAAAGAGAGTAGCAGCAAGATGGCATATGAATTAGACGAGCAAAAAAGTGAGCGTCATCCTTTGACTAGCTTCTGCATATTCCATTTTGTGTTCCGCGTGATAGTGTTAGTCTTCTTTCTCATTTTTACAATCTCTGGTATGCATTTTCCCACACCTATATATGAAATAAAACAGATGAGGTCCTGCATCTGAGTCTCACCGCACTCAAATCAAAATTATTTCACGTGTTTGGCTAAGAAAAATAATATGATCAGCCTGTGAGAGAGCATACGGAAGACCAGTATAAATAAAAAATATGTCCTCTCTTCAGCAATTAAACTTCTATACGAGTTGATTCACTCTATTTAATAGCTAGTCTTCTTTAAAGAAATTTAACTTGTTGGAAAACCTATTTTTTTTTCATGATGCTTCACACAGATAAATTAGACCCACGCTTGATCTTGCCATTAGAATCCATGTGCTTACACGTGTGTGTGTGTATGTGTGTGAGAGAGAGATCAATTTGCATGCCTTTATAATAAACCTCATCCTTTGCTAGAGGCTTCGAAGAGCCATAAATGCATTCAAGTTTTCATTCGAGATCTACAGCTCTAACATCTGACCTTGAAATTTTTTATTAACCTTGCAGAGGTTGGGTTAGGTCTCATCGGATTTGGCATCTTTTTCACATTTCTTGCCATAATTTTATTCTTCGACAGGGGTTTGCTGGCACTGGGTAATGTAAGTAATCTGTAGTTATGGATGTTTTAACTAATCTTGGTTTATGAGACTACCAACTAAATATCTTTTTCATACCTTGTCCTAGATACTTTTGTTGGCAGGTGTAGCACTTTTGCTGGGCTGGCGTTCCACGTTACAACTCTTCAAAGTGAACTACAAGGTAGATATTGTTTGGACAAGTAAAAGTGCTCAGAAGTAATTGAGGAACATCCTATTCTCCTGTTATAATTCATAGCATTTTCTGCTACATATGTTAGCAATTTTCTGTATATATAAGCAATCTCGTATTTCTGTGGTGTAGTTTAATAGATCTAGCAGATTTATCCCATCCATATGATTGATTGGGCTTACATCATGCTTGTTGCTACACCTAATCCTTACGCATCGCTGAAAGCTTCGGTTGTTAAATTGGAACACAATGTCTCAGTGTGGCCTAAATATGACTCCGAAAACTAGTTGCTCTCTATCACAAGGTTATTTTTCTGTCTTGTTAGATAGATTTTTAATATGTTCTCAGAGTTAAAGCTTTTGATCAGTTTTGCTTTCTATTTGAAAATACTGAAGAAAGAAGATTAAGAAGTCCAGGAACAGAAGGTCATAAAGGAGCAGATCATGAAGTGTGGGTAATTGTGTCTCCTAGATGCTCAAAAAATTCAGAAAAAGCCTCTTTGAAGGAATGAGAAGAACACTAGAATTTTAACCCATAAAGCCTAAAAACATACCGAATAAAACGCTATTAGGAAAACCATCCGATTCTCCGGGAAAAGATCATGAACATAAAAATGTAGGGAGAGGCTCCATTAATCTTCTGTGAAGCAATATAAACTTCTTGTTTTAGTAAAGGGTTCAGTGCTCACAATTTCCCATGTGTATCTCCCTGTGTATTGAATTTCTGGAGTTCATAAATTGCATCTTCTGCAGATATATCTGGTACCCGCCAATGCCATTTTCAGAATCTTACATACCCAACTAATAGTGTTGCTATTAGTTACAAATCACCCTGAAGTATTCCTATTGCTCTCTTTTAGTTCGACTTATATTTCTCAAGCTATGTAGAAAGTTCTCTGTTCCATCTCTTATCTACGATGTTGAGCTTGTTTAGGTGGCTTGGTTTCCATTTCTCGTGGTCATAACTCTAGGCTTAAACTACTTTCTAAAGAAAACCCCTAAGCTCTTGCCGGAAAGTAGGGAGGGAAAGAAATAAAAGCCCGGTGTTTAAGTGAAAGAGAGTAGAGGGCAGATCCATTGTTCTCCGAGCTTTGAACCGTGCGCCGTGGCCTCGGGATTTCCGGTCATCAGAAAAAGGGGAAATTGGCCCG
>ML285925.1:58581-97868 GCA_005239495.1 Nicotiana undulata
TTGTAGGAAAAGCCATTTATATATATATATATATAGACACACAGTCTCTTTTATGAATGATAATCACACTAATGTTTCGGAAGTTAATATGTTAGTACCTTCTGCCCTAATACCAGACCTTCTTGCCTAGCTTTCAAGGGCTATTGGTTCTCTTGGCCATGCATTCTCAACCTTTGCATTCACGCATTGCTGTTTTCTCTGTCTTCTGCCATTGCACTACTGGATCCAAATGCTTTATGTTCTCAACTCTTACTGTTTTAATACAAAGCAAAATGAAGACAGTAACAGTCTTCATATTGTGAGGGACAGAGCCAGGGGGAGGGGCACTGACATGGGGTGGTTTATTACCTTGCTCAAAAACATAAATGTTGGTGTCATTTATTCAATTTCTTTCTTTGACTGCAACTAACAAGACTTTGTTCCAGGGCACGATATCATTTATGCTTGGGCTCTTCCTTATATTCGTTCGCTGGCCAGTTGTGGGTATCATTGTGGAAATATATGGATGCATTGTTCTCTTCGGGTGAGCACCTTTTCCTGAATATTTTCCGGATAAGTTTTCTCATTTTGCTCTTCATGTTCGTTTCTCCTTAGGTAGCATAAGAGATTTAGACTTTGATCTTTTCCCTGCAGCGGTTTCTGGCCATCCATCAAGGTTTTTCTTTTCCAGATTCCTGTATTTGGATGGATTCTGCAATATCCTGCTCTGGTGAGTTAATACTTACTTCTGTCTCAAATTCTGGTGGCTAAATTTTGAAGAGAATGTGGCTTCTTTGGGGCAGCTCCTTCAAGTCATTTTTCCTTTAAAAAAGCATATATTATACTGATACATGGGGTTGATGATGTTTCTTTTTCTTCCTAAGAAACGAGGAAAGAGGGCATTGTCCCTTGATTGGTTGTGTTATATATTGTACTGTTGTATGCCTGAATTCAATTTTGGCTATGGTCGCATTTCTTTCTTTTCTGCACTTCTCATTGTTTGTTTTTTTGAGGTCGCTAAAATGGAAGTTTTTTCTGGTTCTTGATGGTTGTCTGGAGTTGCAATTTGGTCCTCAATGCATTGGTTGTGCAAATCACACTCCTATAGTGTTTATTTGTGCTCAAGGTTCCTGGTTTACCAAATAAGAGGTCATATTGTTTAAATTCGCATTTGATAATTGTTATGTGAAGGGCCAAATGTTGAATGGAGGGAGTAAACATGCCCAGTGTGCCACTGTTGCTTACAATAGGGCGCTGCATTTTGGTTACAATCAAATTTATCTCATAGTCTACTCTTTTTGGGGAATAGAAACATATTAAATCTCAGTCTGATGTCATGTGGTGCCCCAAACCTTGCACCAAAATCCACACTTTGTTCTTCACTAAATCCGGAGATGCATCATTAGAACTCAAAGGGGCAGATATGTTTACAGATATGTTTCCGTTTTTGTATCCGAAGGTATCGTGCTAGGTTCTAACATCTTGCCACCTTTGTTTACAGCTTCTTGACCGCTTTCGAAGCTAACTGATTAGTCTGCTGTTTGATTCCTCATCCTCTTTTGATGAGTTTTTGTGCCAAGGAAGGAAGAATATACTCAGCTGGGACACAATCCAAATTGTTTGTCTTGTCACTTCTGTAATGCAGCAATTTTGCTGTTTAGTTTTTCTTCACTTGGTATTCACCAATGGCTCACCCAAATGTAGGATTACAGATTATGATTATTTCACTTGCTGCCTATTTTTCTGCAGAAATATAATCATTGTAGTTCTTAACTAGCAATTCTAGTTCTCCAGTTTTCTTATACTATCCCCTGTTTCCCCTACCATTTCTGAGGAAACTTTTTCTCGTCCTAGTCTAAGAATACGCGCTTTGCGCGTGTATTTCATATCAATAAATACAAATTTTATTAAAATTACATAGATATTATTCACAAAAGTTTGAATAATAAAAAACAATTAAAAATCCAAATTCCTGAAAACACTCATGAATGTTAACCACATTTATCTAACTCAATAAAAGAATATATCTGCCTCACAAATACCTTACTATTTGGACTTTCGTTACAGATAGATTTAGGTTCACACGTCACAATTTCTAGGTATATTTGATTATTATCATGATAAAGAGACTATACATGCTAACAAATATTGTTATTTTTTTTTTTAGAAAAATAGTTAAATGACTCTTTTATCTAGTATGAATTCTATTTTTAAATGGTAAAAAAGGCGAACGACATATTGCTAAGGGGCTTTGTGCTTTTAGTATAATATATAGTATAGATTGATATATTTGTCAATCTTAATGAAATGTGAGCATTTTCAGAATACAGTGTGAAATGTGAAAGTAATTTTATTTATACAGCTATCCTAAATGACAAATAGTTCATATACTAAAATGGGAAATTTTACTTGTACTACAATAGGTCTATCAAGACAACATGTCAGAGTTCCCACTGTCTTTCTCACCTCATCTCACCATAGAAATACCAAATCCATGATATCAGATCTCACCAACTACCCAACATATATGCAGCCAAGGTAGTGATTCAGTCTTTAATCTATCTTTCTTTCTTTTATCGGGTTTAAAATATCCAAACACGTAACTCCTTTTGTATAAGATCCGATCGAGTACTTACAAATATTTTTTCACACTTGATTGATGTTTATCATCTACTTTTAATCAGCTAACTGATTACGCGAACTCTCAACCTTCTCAAGTTGAATATTCCGATATTTCAGTCATGTTTGGTCAGAGGCAGAGCTAGAACATTAGATCCCATATTTGGCTTAACACAATAGATTTTGCTTAGATTCCATATTTGTAGTAGGAAATATATTAAATATGCATAAATATTTAATTCGAATAGAAATTTGATAAGAGAAATGCGAAGGTATTGTAAGCTAGATTCAAGGTATGCCAGTTGTCTACGGAACTTTCAAGATTGGTTGAGTCTTAAGTGTACTTTAGTAGGAGTATGAAGGATCTAATGGCCCTAATTATCTGTCCACTCAAAGCGTTGCAAAGCTTGCTTCGTGGCGGAGCATTTAGCAATGCCAGCAGCCTGGTGAGGGATGGCTGTCCGAGGACAGGTTAAGGCAGGGCCTGCTAGGCTTGCTTCTCATAAGATTGGGTGAGGGAATTAGAAAGGGTCTCAAAAATCGGGCGGGCGGGCTTTTGGGCACATGGAGAAATGAAAGTCTGTGGAGGGTGATTCTCAGCTAGAGTTAAAGACGAGCTATACGGTGACAAATTCAAAACCCATAATACTCCATCATGTCCTCATTTGAACTTTGTTTACTTTTCTTTTTCAATATGGCTCACTTTAGCTGATCAATAGTGATTGGGTTGATGCTTACACAATTGTCTTTACTATAACGTACTCTTCTTCCTAATAATTATATTCTTTCTTCAACATCCAAAGTTGTAGGACATTTTTTAACAGTCTTCTTGACTAGTAGGAGTATTATTTTCTTCGAGTCTTTGGGATTATGTGCTTGTTCCGTACAGAAGCGAATCCAAAATTTAAACTTTATGAGTTCAATATTTAAGTTTTTTAATTGAACCCATTATATTTTAGAAGTTATACATTCATAACTACTATTTGTTGCAATATTAATATACTTTTACGTATCAAAAGTACGGACTTCAGATCGTAACGCTAGATACTCCCCTGGTACTATATTCACCACTTGTTCGGGTCGGGTCATTATAGAGTGAGGACCACGTTGATGAGGACCTGAGCACCACTTTATTTTAAAAGTTGTCCATGTTCTAGATTGGTATCTTTTTCTTATTAGAAGAAGGACAAAATGAAAATATTAACAAAGGTAACAGCAGGCTGAATATCAAATTTCAATTTGAAGCTGAGGTAGTATACAAACGGATTATCTATATAGTAATATACAACAAGCACATAATCCCACTAACTAGGTTTCAGAAGTAGTCTACATCATTTAGTGATGAGATTATTTGAAAATTATTAGAGTTTTTATCAGCAAATTTCTAATCATTCATGTAATAATTGAATTATAAAATAGGAGAGAAATAGAGCTAGGGGCACTTTATATGTAAGATCAACTTTTTAATATATTTATATTAATTCATATTGAATCAGTTGATCTTTTTCGTGTTTACTTGATGGATAAGAATAGCACTGAATATGGGTATTAGTAATGTTGAGATAAATAACGCTAGAATTAGTTATGCTGAGATTATTTCTTACTCGGCAATTTGCTTTGGTGTATTAAAAGTTTTAAAATGGCAGTTATGCCTTTATACATGCTTATTCATGTACTCTGCACATGCAAACCTATCTCTATAACAACCTCGTTTGTACCGATATATTTTGATTGCTATAGTGAACTGTTGTTATGGAGGACATATATTATAACATAACATAAAGTCAATTCTGAAAAAAAATTACCTTTTATAGTTAATGGTTATTAAATAGAAATGTTATAAAGAAGTATGACGGTACTAAAAGTTACGGTATTGCTAATGCTGTAGTTTATTATGTATAAGAATATTAATGAATATATTTATATATGAATTCTGTTTCACTGTTTAGTTCTGAGCAGCCACAAATGACCAAAGGAACAGTTAAAGGTAAGATGCTTTATATCAAAGTGAATTATTAAAGGAGAATAGTAAGACCAAGTTGGCTTATAAATGAAAATGTTCCATCCAATCAAAGGAAAATAGAGTACAGGCGGCTATTAGGAAACAATGAGACAATACAGATAAAGTTAAAGAGAAATTTTGAAGAGGGAATGGAAACATCTAAAATAAGGTAATAAGAAGGAGATATCTTTGTATCTAAAAGATGAAGAAATCCAAATAGTTTTCTCTTTGTTTCAATCTGGATATATTGTCACATGTTTGGTGGAATTCTAACCTGTCACATCTTGGCATTGCTGTTTGCCACTTAAGTTATATATATATATAATCTCATTCCAATTAAATGGTTTATTTTCCTTCATAATTAAATCCGTTCTAAAACAACATTTATCTCCTTAATTAATAATGTTTTACGAACACATTTTCGTTTTTACAAGTTCTTTATTCCATTTTAAGAAACAAAATATTAATCATATATGTGCATTGCGTTACAATAATAATGTTTTAGAAACTTTTCAATAAATTTGCAAAGAAGCATGCTTCTCTACATGTACTATAAATATATTAAGAAGGATATGTATAAGGGCGGTCCGGTGCACTAAACTCCTGTTATACGTGGAGTCCATAGAAGGGTCGAACTACAAGGGTCTATTGTAAGGTAAGGCTACGTACAATAGACTCTTATGATCCGGCCCTTCCCTGGACGCCGCTTATAGCGGAGCTTAATGCACCAAACTGCTCTTGTATGTATATACTAGTCTCCTAATATGTGCGTTGCACGTGTATAGCTTGATGGATGATGAAAGAGTCTGATCATTATTATTACTTAATGTAGGTAAAAGTTAATACATTGAATAGAAGATGAAAGAGTGCAAACGTAACTATTGGTTTAGCCACTAAACTTCAGTGTACAAAAGTTATACATTTAATAGATTGATTTTATGTGAAGGGCAAAACAGTTGTTCAGCTTTTGATATGTATTCTGATCTTTTAGCTTTCACTTTAAGTCTTCACGTTTATCACATAGTATGATATGATATGATATGACATGTAGACCGATATAGTTTGAAAATAATACAAAGAAAATATTAATTTAAGACCTAATATAAATATCGTTGCTGACGTGCCTTATTGACGTAGTGTAGATGCCAAAATTGAACCATGCACATACTTCCATCTGTCTTCGAAGAGCTTTTACAACATTCAGAAAGTTTTGGTTTCCTTAATCGTAGATTTTTCCTTCCAATTAAGAAACAGATAGAAAACATTCTAATATATATTTTTCTTAAAAAAAGTTAATTTGCATGCATTCTCAATTATATATTGACGACAAAAAGGCTGCTACTAATCATTATGTAGGGTTGGTTTCTCCAATATTTTTCATGTGGCATGTGATTTTTGTTTGCTTTTTTGGGACCAGCAAATTAGCAAAGAATCAAAACTAGAGGTAGTGACTAACTAATAGTGAGTATTGGGTACCACCATTGACCCTCGCAAGTTTGAGTCTCCGCACCACTTATGCTGGGGTATAGGACGACTGTAACCGTACAGATATTCCTACCTAGCTAGGTGTATTAACTATATCTCTTCGTTTGGCACGATGATGATATGCATTTTTTTTCCTCCCTCGGTGTTCGAAATTTATATTGAGGTCCGACTAAATTCGGATTCGCGCCGAGAAGTTTCACATTGGGGTGATGATATGAATTGACGTAAGTAAAGAAGTTATATATTTGACCTTAATTTATTTGATATGGAGGTGTGTAGTTATTATTGTTTTTATTATTATTATTATAGGGTAGGGGTAGGGATAGATGCGGACCCAAGATTTAAAGGTTGGGGTGCACTTTTGCATTCAACCAAAATTTATTTTGTATGTAGGGTGTCCACTACTAATATGTTACTATTTTCAAGGACATAAACATGCATACATAAAAAATTTATTGAACTTTACGGGTGTCGGTGACCTCTCTCGATTTCGCAATAATAGGTCCGCCTCTGGGTAGGGGAAATGGGGGAGGAAACTAATTACAAGGTGGGAAATCAAATTCTCACCAACAAGATAAAAGTTCAAGTAATCAACCAACCGAGCTACTAAATTTCCCTAATTATTATTGTTTTAAAAGATATAGTTGTTTATTCTATGTATGTCTTTAGTGAGGCGAGCTGAGCTTGATGACCCACTTCACCTTTATTTCTCAAATTCTTACATGATTAATAGAAATATCTTTTAGAAAGTTCGGATTATACTAATTTGATGTCCATGTTCGTACTTGAATTGGTAATGTGTACTACGTGAGTTTACCACGAAAGTATAAAATTTTGATTATCTTGTCCTTGTTGTATACACTTTTAATAAGTCCAATATATATGGAGCGGGAATACAGAAGTATTATTGCCTACATCGAAAGCATTAATATTCTTTTCCTGAGGTTTCACATTTTGGAGAATTAATTATAGTGAAATATAATTAATTTGAAAGAATAGAATTATCATTTTTCATGTGTTTGTAGCTAGAGAAAGATTCGAATTCTCATCGCACATGTAACCACAGAACTGATAATAAAACAAAAGAGAACAAGTGAAGTGAACAAAACTCATCTCTTTATTGATTTGGTGCACAAAGCACAAGTAGGCACTAGTAGACGGCCAACAATAATTAACACGAAACAAATCAAACAAAGATATACTTACAATAATAAATTATAAAGAAGCAACATCAAAAAACATGAAAACTCAAATACACTGATCAAAGATCAACTAAATAATTAATATTCTAATAAAAAACTAAGCTGTTGAAGCCACTTCCACGTGAAGGCACAAAGAAAACAATGTGTAAGAAGGCCACCAGAGAAGTAGAAGCAATGTGGTCCAAGTCGCCAGGAATCAACCTCTGAATTGAAAAGTTGATGATCTTATTGATTAAATTAATTGCTTTTGACCATGGACGTCTGAATCTTTCCCTCAAGAAGCCATCACTTATTTTGTGATTTAAACTGAAATCTGCAAAAGGGCAGCAGAAAAATATTAGACCTTTAGTTGAATATCACCTTCAATTTTGTTTAATTAAAAGAAATCCCTTATAAAGTATAATTCAAACAGCTACTTACTTGAGCGGTTGTGGAAAATGGCCAAGCATTTCAAACTGCTTAGTAGTGGACTGGTGGTGGTGGAGAAGCGTAAATGTATGCTGGAGGGGGAGGTGATTTTACAGGTGGGGGAGGTGAAGTGTAGTAGTATGGAGGCGGAGGTGATTTTACAGGTGGGGGAGGTGAAGTGTAGTAGTATGGAGGAGGAGGTGATTTTACGGGTGGGGGAGGTGAAGTGTAGTGGTATGGAGGAGGAGGTGATTTTACGGGTGGGGGAGGTGAAGTGTAGTGGTATGGCGGAGGAGGAGACTTCACGGGTGGAGGTGGAGAGTGGTAATAGTAAGGAGGTGGGGGAGATGGTGAAGGTGGTGGTGGAGACTTGTAATAGTAGGGTGGTGGGGGTGATGGTGATGGTGGTGGTGGCGATTTGTAGTAGTATGGTGGAGGAGGTGACGGTGATGGTGGTGGTGGAGACTTGTAGTAATAGGGAGGTGGAGGTGATGGTGATGGTGGTGGCGGGGATTTGTAATAGTATGGTGGAGGAGGAGATGGAGATGGTGGTGGTGGAGACTTGTAATAGTATGGTGGAGGAGGTGACGGCGATGGCGGGGGAGGAGACTTGTAATAGTAGGGAGGTGGGGGTGAGGGTGATGGAGGTGGTGGAGACTTGTAATAGTATGGTGGAGGAGGAGATGGAGATGGTGGTGGTGGAGACTTGTAATAATATGGTGGAGGAGGAGACGGCGATGGTGGTGGAGGAGACTTGTAATAGTATGGAGGTGGGGGTGAGGGTGATGGCGGTGGGGGTGACTTGTAGTAGTATGGTGGAGGAGGAGATGGGTCCGGTGGCGGTGGAGACTTGTAGTAGTATGGTGGAGGAGGAGATGGCGATGGTGGTGGAGGAGACTTGTAGTAGTAAGGAGGTGGGGGTGATGGTGATGGGGGTGGAGGTGACTTGTAATAATAGGGAGGTGGTGGTGATGGAGATGGGGGTGGTGGTGACTTGTAATAGTAAGGTGGAGGTGGAGATGGTGATGGTGGTGGAGGAGACTTGTAATAGTAAGGTGGTGGTGGTGGGGACTTGTATACGTATTTTGGTGATGGAGGAGGTGGGGACTTGTATACGTATTTTGGTGATGGAGGAGGTGGCGACTTGTACACGTATTTAGGTGATGGTGGTGGCGGTGACTTGTATACGTATTTCGGTGATGGGGGAGGTGGTGACTTGTACACGTATTTCGGTGATGGTGGTGGTGGTGACTTGTACACGTATTTCGGTGATGGAGGAGGTGGTGACTTGTACACGTATTTCGGTGACGGTGGAGGTGGTGACTTGTACACGTATTTTGGTGACGGTGGTGGTGGTGATTTGTACACGTATTTAGGTGATGGTGGAGGTGGTGACTTGTACACGTATTTCGGTGATGGGGGAGGTGGTGACTTGTACACGTATTTTGGTGACGGTGGTGGTGGTGATTTGTACACGTATTTAGGTGATGGTGGAGGTGGTGATTTGTACACGTATTTAGGTGTTGGTGGAGGTGGTGACTTGTACATGTATGTTGGGGTTGGAGGAGGTGGTGACTTGTACACATATTTCGGTGATGGAGGAGGAGGAGGTGACTTGTATATGTACTTTGGTGATGGAGGAGGTGGAGATTTGTAATAGTAAGGAGCAGGAGTTGGTTTAGGCTTCATGCATTCTTCATAAGGAGTTTTGGAGGCATAAGCAAATGGTTTTGCATAAAGCACAACTTCATATTTATTCTTTGACTTCACTTTGAGACTAGCACCTTTAATGCCCCAATGTAGATTTGTGGGCATGTTACATTTTGAACCCTTTGGTGCTTTGTGGAGTTTAGCCATGCATGCATTTGCTCCATATTTGGCATAGTCAAATCCTTCGACTGTGATAGCAAACTTGCCATTGATTTTAGTGGTACCATAGCTCTTGATTTTCTTGTCACCAACTTTGCATGTGACCTCAACAACAGCACCTACACCAAGTGTGAAAATTGATATTTTCAATTAGTACTTAATAATTGAGTTGTTAACAGATCATATAACCAACTTTGTCCTATTCTTAATATAAAAATAACTGTTCCATCACATGATCAAAAGCTCATTTTTCCACTTTTTCCTCTTTATATAATAAGGAATATAAAAGTCAAGAATCTATCCATCTGGCTTCCTTTACTGCTTTTTAGTTGTAGGCTCCCTTTGGTTGCATGATTGCTAGATCAATATGCGCAGTTTGTGCACCACAAGAGGAAGCCGCTTTTTCACCATTTTGGTGATTATCCAACAAATTTATTTCATTGTTTATATTTAATATTTTGATAATAATTACTTAATCATGAAAAAATAAAAATCTAAAGAAAACCTTAATACCACAAATAATTACTTAATCATGAATATATATATATATATATATATATATATATATATCTCATAGATCCAGAGTGAAGACTGCTTTTTGTATGGGAAAGCATAAGTAACAATATTTTTCTTAGTTTTACTTTTTTGATGTTTTTTAATGTATCAGTTGGAAAAAAAAACTGCTTCGATGCTACTTCTTGGTTTTTAAAAACTTATTTGACAAATATATTTAGGACATTTATCAACTATATAAATAATTTAAGAATTAGCCTTACAATTAACCCTGCATACAAGATTAAATATCACTTTCATTTTAAGAACCAAGTATTAATTGTCCTTCGCTTTCACTATAATACTCCATATATTTAGAAAGAATGTTGGTTGATACATACTAAATTAAATTTAAGTACCTAAAGACATTTCATTATTAATGAAGTTGGTGCCTTCAAATTCAAGCATGTCTCAGGGTATTTCTCCAAGATCCAAAACACAGGAAGACACTTTAAACATCTTACTGAATATTTTATGAAGAAATATTAAACAGAAAAAAAGAAGAGAGAATATTATATTGCAGAGATGAGTACTATACCTTTGAGGTGCTTCTTGTTGTGGGAGTTCTTTGGGTATTTCCAGTCATAGCATCTGTAGCAGTAGACTTTTCCAACAACCCTAACGACCAAGGAATGATGAGGAGGATAGTAATGAGTTGGGGGTGGTGGTGAAGTGTAGTAGTATGGTGGAGGAGGTGACTTAACCGGTGGAGGAGGGGAGGAGTAGTAGTATGGTGGAGGAGGTGACTTAACTGGTGGTGGAGGGGAGGAGTAGTAGTATGGTGGAGGAGGCGACTTAACTGGTGGAGGAGGGGAGTGGTAGTAGTATGGTGGAGGAGGTGACTTAACTGGTGGTGGTGGGGAAGAGTAGTAGTATGGTGGAGGAGGCGACTTAACTGGTGGTGGTGGGGAGGAGTAGTAGTATGGTGGAGGAGGTGACTTAACTGGTGGAGGAGGGGAGTGGTAGTAGTATGGTGGAGGAGGTGACCTAACTGGAGGTGGAGGGGAGGAGTAATAGTATGGCGGGGGAGGTGACTTAACTGGTGGTGGTGGGGAGGAGTAGTAGTATGGTGGAGGAGGTGACTTAACTGGTGGTGGTGGGGAGGAGTAATAGTATGGTGGAGGAGGTGACTTTGCGGGTGGTGGAGGGGACTTGTAATAGTAAGGTGGTGGGGGAGAGGGTGAAGGAGGTGGTGGCGATTTATAGTAGTATGGTGGAGGTGGTGATGGAGAAGGTGGTGGGGGAGACTTGTAATAATAAGGTGGAGGTGGTGAAGGTGAAGGTGGTGGGGGAGACTTGTAATAATAAGGTGGAGGTGGTGAAGGTGAAGGTGGTGGCGGAGATTTGTAGTAATATGGTGGTGGAGGTGATGGTGAAGGAGGTGGTGGTGATTTATAAACATATGGTGGTGGTGGAGATGGTGATGGAGGTGGTGGTGACTTGTACACATATGGCGGGGGAGGAGATGGTGAAGGAGGTGGTGGTGACTTGTACACATAGGGAGGTGGTGGAGAAGGTGAAGGAGGTGGCGGTGATTTATACACATACGGTGGTGGGGGAGATGGTGAAGGAGGTGGAGGAGACTTGTACTCATAAGGCGGTGGGGGAGAAGGAGAAGGAGGGGGTGGTGACTTGTACTCGTAAGTTGGAGGCGGGGGAGAAGCATATACATAAGGGTCAGCAGAAACAATATTAGCAACAGCCAAAATGGCCAATGCCACTAAGATTTGTGGCACATGACGACCCCGGCGGGGGTCGCCACCGTTAAGCCTCATTACTAGTCGGAAAATTGCGCCACCAACTCCTCTAATGTGGCAATGCAAATCTGCACACTCTTGGAAAAGTGTAAGAAAAGAAGAAGAGAAGAAGCTTTTAGTTGAGAGGTAATGACTTAAGAGGAAGCAATGGCCTAAATATTTATAGTAACACTTTAGTGAGAGGCAGTCGTTGGTACGGAGCTGTCAATTGGCACCAATTTAATTTGTCCGATTGTGAATCAAGACTTTTCAAATTATGAACTCTATACAGCTGGACTTCTCAAATATTTTTTAATTTTTTTCTTCTCTAACAAGTGGTTACATACCTGCTACATAGATTTACAAAAAGAACATAACATTATGAACAGAGACGCATGCTATAATTGTGTAAGGGAAAGGGAGTGTTTTTAATTTTTTTACATTTCACTCTTCGTTTCGTTTTCAATATTTGTGTTGCCTCTGAACCTTAATCAAAAGTGGGATCGTAGAATTTGGTCTTTAATTGTTGTCTTCTATGGTTCTGTTTTCCTAGCCGCCGGGGTGGGGGTGGGGGGGTCCTTGGAAATTAGGGTAGGTGGAGTTGCCTTTAATTTGAGGTGCCCGTGGGGGTTGCCATTTAGGAACGGAGGCAGGATTCGGGACGCGAGTTCGGCCGAACCCAGTAGCTTTTGTTCAAACTATGTATATTTGTTTTACAAAATCTATTGAATATGTACAATTTATTAATTTAGAACTGAATAATTTAAAATATTACATTCCCGAACTCACAAGGTTCAAATCTTGGCTCCGCCTCCGTTGCCATTAACCAAATTAAATCAAGGAAGAATTAACATAAATAGCCATCCACCCAATCACTTAAACTAAAATAGCCGGTAGAGGTATAATTTATATATTATATGTGTATAATTATATATAATTAATGTATAATTTATGTATATGGCTAAAAAAGGCAAATAATGAATATCGTTCGCTATTTGTGTAAAAAGCCACTAGATGTGTAAGCTTCACAATTTGAGGAGAACTATTTATACATGTATTATTGTTGATTTATGTTGTCTTACTGATTCATGTGAGCATTTAATCCACCACATACTTCACGAGCAAGTTAAATTCTCTCATCAAAAAGCCAATGCACAAGAATCTTATCTTCTCCTTCTATATATGCAACGTGCGACCACAAATAGTTACAAAAGTAAGTAAAGTTAAACATGCCAATTTAATTAATCTTCATTTATGGTAAATATTGAACAAATTAACAAATTAAACCACTAAACAGAAATGTCTTTTTATATAAATATTTGCTTATTATACTTAATCAAAGTTAATTGGTATATATTTTATATTAATTACATGTAACTCAAGTGAAGGTTAAATTGCTTATTTTGACGTAAATATTGAGCACGAATATACGTATTTTCTTGAAAAAACACTATTAGTTGGTTGGCATTATGTTTAACTATGGAAGTTTATACATAGTTCGAATTACATTATGCATGTTAAGTGTCGATGGTATAGAAAATTATTTATTTGCCAACTGGAAAACTGGAAATAGTCCTCAAGAAACTTTGAAGTGGACATTTTGTTTGACATTAAAACATCTCAAGAAATCCAAATGGAACTCTCTCATTGTTTTCGTAGATATACATGAATAAAAAATAAAACATAGTGCATAAATAAATATTACTAAAAGTTTAGCTTTTGATGTTTTCGTCATTATCAATTGGAGAAGCATTTTATTTACTTAAGACATTCTGACAAAATATTCGTGTATATTGTTAATATATTATATATGGAAGAAACATTGAAAAATAAGCTATATGCAATGTCTCTTGATAGAAAGGTGTGGAGGTCGAGCATTAGGGTTGTAGGTTGGTAGTCGAGCGGTTTTCCTCTTTGTCCCGGTTTCCCTCTTTGTACCGACGAGTATAATAGTATTTTGTCTAGCACTGCTAGCGATTTATATGTTGTGTTTCACACTTTTGCATAATATTTGTGTTACTGTTTTTCCATTAATTTGTTGTTTCTCAAGTTGCTGATATTATTTTTCGAAAATTTTGTGTCACAGATCTATTATCTCTGAGTCGAGGGTCTCCCGGAAACAACATCTCTACTCCCTCTGGGGTAGGGATAAGGTCTTCGTACACTCTATTCTCTCAAGTTCCCACTGATAGAATTTTACCGAGTTGCTGTTGTCGTTGTTGTTGTAAACCATATGCAATGAGACTTGGTAGGCACTACTAATTCAAAATTTTCAATACCGCGTTTATTATGTAATCCGAATGTTCATTTTTCATGTTTATTATTATTGGTTTTAGTGTCATTGGTGCATACATAAAGAAATTATGCTGAATTGTTTTTTACATTTTTGTATAGTATCAGAAGAGAATGACTTGGTATAACCTACTACTAAATCAAAATTTACTAGCCGACATAACAATTTAAATAATTTACTAATTAATTAGTTGACTTTACTTTGCTTCTATTCCGTTACGCCACTTATTTTTACAAATTTTTTAAGTGATCTGTAAACAGCTGAGACATTACTTTCAGAAATCCCTTTCTATTTCTCCATTTTCTATCTCCACGTCTAAATTAAATATCCTAGTTTTGTTTATCAAGTATCAATTTTAATAAAAATTATTGATTCAAAAAGTTATAAAAAATTAATTAATGTGAAGAATTATCTAATACTATATAGTATATACACACTATGAAAGTACCAACAAAAATAACTTCATTTAAAACTTTAATCCGATACATCTCTGTGTTGTTGAAACAGGAAAGACACAATTTAACAGCTTGTTTGGATGTTCGTTACCCATTGTATTGTATCGTATTGTTACTTTAAATACGATGTTTGTTTTGGTTGTTACTTAAATTTTATTGTATCGTATCGTTAAATTCGTCGTTACGTAACGACGAAATGTGTCACTTTATGTAACGACCGATTTAGTGTGGTTGCTTCGTTATCTTGTCTTTTTATCTCATTTCACCCTTCACTATTATTAAATAATTTTATTTTATCATTTTACTCTACCTTTTTATATATTAAATTTACTTCGTATCATATTTTTTCTTTATAATATTGCAAACGATACAATCTATCCAAACATTGTATTCATCAAACGATACAGTACAATACAATACAATACGATACGATATATTATGAAACAATGTGAAACAGCCATCCAAACAAGGGCTTAGTTATGCGTTTGGACATAAACATGTGATCTTTGAAGAAGAAAATAAATAGTTTTTGGAGTTAAGTTTGAGAAAAAGTATCTAGAATTTAAAATTATTTTTGGAAATATTTCACTTGAAAAAAATGTTACAATGTGAGGAAAAACCAAATTTTACATGAGAAAGTAGTAAAACTCACTTTTTCAAATTTGAAACTCATCTTCAAAAATTCAGTTAAGCGTATACTCTACCCTCCCTAAACCTCATTTGTGAGATTTTCCTGAGTTGTTGTTGTTGTTGTTTCATCAATCCGATTCATTAAAAAACTAATTAACTAATTATCCATTAAATTTTTAAATCTAATTAAATTAAATAGGGTGCATCTCCCCCCAATGTTCTATGCCTATGTGATCCACTACTACTCCACTTTGGAAGACTTGCTATGGTTTTTCGTTTCTTATATTTTTCAATGTAGTAATCATAATTTTTGAACTGCATGTGATTTCTCAATAATGAGATCAACTGCATGTGGAGGCAATTAATTATTTTAATTTTAATTTTTTTTTTAGTGTCGAACAGCAAAGAAACACGTAATACGTAACATGATAAAAAAGAGGAAAAAGGGTTTTTCTACCCTTTTCTTGTTCGTTTTCTAACAATAACTATTGTACTAGTTTCTTAAAATCCAAAAAAAGTCCCCACACATTGTGAGAATTATTCATAGAATGCTTTACAAGCAATATATGATGGAGTTTCTTATTTTGTTTGATAATATATTTCTATTTTTGGAAAGGATAATAATTGTAAAACAAAATATTCTAATTGTTTATGAAAAACGTAACTTTAAATTCAAAAATTTCTCGTGCATTGATGACGAGTAATGAATAAGAAAGTTTTAAAAAACAATATTATTTACATTTAAGGAGAACAAAAGTACTAAATATTGACGAGGGAGAGAAAAGATTGGATCTATATATGCATCCTAGGTGCCACTTTTATTGCAACGTTGTCCGTTTGGACAATATTTACAAGAGATAATTAGATTGGATCTATACATCCGAGGTGCTACTTTTCGTATTTGGCATATTAGTAAAAAGCGGCATTTTCCCTTTACTCAATTCCCCCTCGCTTACCACCATGAACAACACCTTTCCCGATTAATTGGTTTTTAATTATTTAATAAGAAAGTCCCGCGTAAGCCTTTGGAAGCAAACAATCGTAAAAAGGAAAAATCGAGCCTAAGTATTCCTCAATGACCGATAGCGTACAAGTACCGTGAGGGAAAGGTGAAAAGAACCCTATTTAGGGAGTGTAATAGAGAACCTGAGACCCGATGCGAACAATCAGTCGAAGGAGCGGAGCTTAGAGCATTTACTTTATGTAAAGCGCAATTTCAGGAATAAGTTGACTTTCTTTCATTTTTGTTATGGAAAGTGAAAGTTGTTTTGTTCCCTTTAAAAAAATACTAACTCCTAAAAAAGAAAAAATATTTTGACTAAATTACTCTTAATTAAAATTTACATATTATTTACTTGACACATTGAGATATGCAAATAAGGATAAATTTGAAAAAATAAAGTTATTTCCTTCTTAATTATGTAAAAAATACTATTGGGATATGCAAATAAGGATAAATTTGAAAAAATAAAGTCATTTCCTTCTTAATTATGTAAAAAATACTACTTATTATGGACCAAAATAAAAAGATTAACATGGCACTTATTACGAAGAAGGAGTATATAATATGTGTCTTCATATACGGTACTCCCTCCTATCCACAATAAGTGATCAATTTACTTTTGGCATGCCCATTAAGAAAATACTAATTTTTTTACAAAAATACCTAGTATGACTAAACTATCCTTAATTAAATATTTAATGTGAGGAGTAAGAAAACTTTTTAGGGATATGTACATAAGGTTATTTTGTAAAAACAAATTGATTTCTTTCTTGATTATATAAATGGACACTTATTTTGTACCAAAAAAAAAAAAAATTAGTCACTTATTGTGGACCGGAGGGAGTACAATACTAAAATATAGAGTAATTAATTCACACACATTTAATTAAAGTTCCTCTATTTGCTTCTTTAAATTTTCACAAAAACCTTTTAGGTATTGCATCGATAAGATCAGTTCCATGTTATAATAACACTCTTTAATTTCTTTGCAATAAATTCTGTCGTTCTAAGCGAAAAACAAAACCTCCAAGCCAGTAAAATGCATATTCAATGCTTCATTAAATTTATATGTACACTTCTTTTGACAATAATAATAATAATAATAATAATAATAATAATAATAATAATAATAATAATAATAATAATAACATATATAATGTTATACAAAAAGTAACTAATAATATTTCCCTTCATGTTCCTACATTTACTAGAGAGCAATCCACATTTTCATCCTTTGTCTCAGCATTTATTTTAAAATAAAAAATGTTCAAATATGTTGATGGTTATTTCCCTTCAATATGATGAAATATATTGATAATTTGGAGAAGATGCTAACATACTGCCTCACCACTCATTGCCCAACTTCTATAATTTTTATTTGAAAATTGAGAAAATAAAGTTTATTTCAAGTACGTTAGGTGATTCACATGTAGGATCATGGTTTATCGTTTAAATTATTAATAATATTCACCTTCCTATACAATCAATGTATGTCTCATTACGTGTTGTTCGTCAACTCTCTTGTATTATTTGGATTGTATATATAATATAGTTTTTGTTTTTGTTTTTGTTTTTGTTTGTCGTGGCGACTTTTAATGGATCTGAATCTTACTCTTTTAAATCAAAACAGAAAAAAATAATTGTAAAAAAGTACTATATAGCGTGTATAAGCTTTTGTCTTAAACATTTTGAACAATTTATCTATTTAATGTAAATAATATCCTAGTTCCATTGTCTAGCATAATTTCAACTTACTAAAAGATATCAGAACACAGTTATCGTAATTCATGAAATAAAATACTAAATACTAAATACTAAAAAAAATTGTATAACGACATCGAAATTTGCATCTTCAAAAATAATTTATTTAATATTTTTGGTCAACGTAAATTAGGTCCAATTATGGAATTTTACATATATTATATTCCAGCTGGTTATGAAAGATAAATGAACGTTATATTTTTTTAAAAGCAACCTATATTCAGTATTATTCATCAACTAATGCTAACCTACTAATTGATATCTTCATTAAGAAAAAATTGCTCTAGAATTCTCGGTATACTAGTTTTGTTTCCCCCCTTCCATCATGACTGCATCATTTGTTTGCACTTAATATGGCTGAATCTTAATCATTCAGATCTCAGATATTAAATGTGTTTATCTTTCAAGTTTGAATTTTAATCATTAAGTATGTTTACTTTTTTTTTACTTCACAATCACTTAATGGTAAGATCTATGACAGAGACTTAATTTCATTAAGATGATATTATCCATATTCATTATTAATTAACTACCGCCACCGTCTATTATTATCAACTATCACTATGTCACCATCACCACACCACCATCATTCTCAATCATAGCCGCCACCATTATCGACTATCATCACCCACCATCCCATCACCACCATTTTCAACCGTAATCAACACTCATTCACCTCAACTATCACACCTAACCACCCCATCACTATCAACAACCACGGCCGGCATTACCCATCATTATAACTTACCACCACCCACCCCCACCTTCCTCAATCAGAAATACCACCACCACCCGCCATTATTATGTAAAGACCCGTAGAATTCTTAACTAAAAACGATGCCGGGACAGATCCCCATGTTGATATAACTATAGCAATTCTTAAATCGGACCTTTTTGGAGTAAAAAGTACCCCAGGACTTAGAGGATAGAATTTTTCAAGTTTGTGCGAATCTGCGGTCCACTATGCGATTGCATAACAGGTATGCGGACTGCATAGTTGCCGCATACTTGGGCAGTTCCCTTTTCTTTTTGGCCCAGCTGAAGGCCAATAATGCGGCAGGTTTGCGGACCGCATAACTGGAATGCGATCGCATTCCGGACCGCAAACCTGCATCGGGGCTCCTATTTTCTAATTTTTAAAACCCGACCTCCAAGCCTAATATAACACCCATCCCTAATAATTTTTAACTATATTCTGATAAAATAGAGAGAGGAAAGAGTGGGTTCTAGTGAGAGAGAGTCCCAACTTCATCAAATTTGATCCTTCATCACCACTCAGGCCTGAATTGATCGAGTAGGACATCATTTCTTCACTACAAGAAGTAAGCTTCTACCCCATCAACCCTAAATTTTCAGATTTTTGTTAAAATGAAACATGGTTAGGTGAGTTCATGAAGATGGGGGTAGGAATCTTGCATGCATGTAACCAACTAGTCATAATCTAGTGAAGGAAATGGGTTAGAGTAATCTTTCACTAAAAAGAGGCCATTTAATCTAGAGGAACACCTAGTGTTTGATAGAATGCTCAAGTGAGTTCAAGACATGATCATTATTCCTAATTCTAAGTTCAATTATGCCACATTGTGAACTAGATTGAAGGTGCTAGAAGGTTCAGTGAATTGTGGTAGAAATCTAAGGAAAAATCCCAAATCGAGGTATGTATGGCTAACTCTAATCTTCATAGGATAAACCTATTGGTGTTCACTTTCTGGGTATGATTCTCTTATTTGATTCTCTATGGAATTTATGTGTCTTATGTGTCAAGTTGGGAAATTCTTGCTTCTATGCAGTTCTATGTTACTCCCACATCATTATGCTATTTAAGGGTATGACTTGTGATCATTACGCTCCTTCTTTTACTACGTGTGCAAATCCTCTTATGTGATGGTTGTGGTAGATGTGAAAGATCGAATTGATATGAAATATGAATCAAAGGATTGAAATGATATGAAATATGCATCACAAGAGTGAAATGATATGAGATGTGAATCAAAAGATGGAAAATGATAAAAGTGAACTAAAAGATCAAGAAAATGATGGGTGATGTCCTAGGGTGAGATGGCCTAGCCGATCGGGCCGGGATCGGACTCCATGCCCTACACATGGAGGTGTGAAATTGAGATATAATGTTGATTATTGCCTCACTGTTTCAGTTGAGATGGCCCAGCCGGTCAGACCGTGACCGTACTCCGTGTGAAAATGCCACGGTGATGATATGAGATATGATATTGTTGGTGCCTCACCTAGGATGGCTTAGCCGGTCGGGCCGAGACCGGACTCCGTGTGACAACGACATGGTGGTTTAGTAATAATAATAATACTTGGACTTAAAAAGAATATTAACCAAAAGATGGCAAAACGGGATAAGAAACATGGTGACTCTTGTTGGTGTTTTCCCTTACCTCGGTGAAGTTATACGATGTCTCTATTTGTATCATTGCCTGTTGATGTTTTTCCTATCTAGAGTAGGGTTTGTTCATACATGCTAGTACTATTCAATGGTACTAACGTCCCTTTTACCGAGGGCCCTGCATCTTTTTAAATGGATGTAGGTGATTCTGTAGCAGGTAGCGCCGATCGACGATAGTGGTCCTTTCTCCTCCTCCCTTCAGCAGTTCTGGTGAGCCCCATTTCCTCCCGGGGCCGTGTGTAGTTACATGTTGATCTCATTTGTACATGTTGTCCATTTTTGAGGTATAGTCGGGGCCTTGTCGCCGGCAAGTCTATGTTCATTTCTCCATACTCTTAGAGGCTCCGTAGACACTTATGTGGATTGTGTATATAAATATTTTAGGTAATTGTTGGATTTAATCGTAATCATGATTCCGTATCGTGAATATTGTAATTAGTATGTATGTTTTAGAAGATCTAACGTGGTGAAAGAGAAAAATGGACTTAATGTTATGAATATACATATGCTTTTGATTTATCTCTTGCTACCTCATGTAAATAATGTATGCTATAAACACGAGGAGGAACGAGTCGGGTAGGAAAGGCTAATCAGGCTTGCTTGACCGGGTCACTGGGTTAGGCGCCGATCCCGTCCCTCGATTTTGGAGCGTGACATATTAAATATCACCATCCACCACCAGCATCCTCAATCATAATCTCCACCACTACCAATCACCGCTAGCTACTACCCTGAACCACCACCATCAACCAAAACTATCACCAACCACCGCCTCTAGTCGGCATTCACCTGTTAGCCATCACCACCAACAGTTATCATATTTTAAAAAATTATATATTTTATTGATATATAGAATATTAGATTAATTAGTATTTCATTTGAGTTTTATGTTTATTAATTTTCAAATAAAGATATATTTTATATATTTAGATCTTAAAAATCAAACTGTCATAATCATTTAGTATTCAGATCTTAATACACATCTTAATATCAAGACGTGTATTCAGATTCAAATGTCTTAAGCTTAACACACAACTTGATATTCAGATGTGTATTCAAATTCAGACGTCTTAATCTTTAAAAAAAACAAATGAGGCTAGTGTAATTTCATAAGTGGAGTTTGGGGAGGGTAGCGTAGCGTGTACGTAAACCTTACCCCTACCTTGAGAAGGTAGAGAAGTTGTTTCTGATAGACTCTCGACTCATGATCATAGGCGGCCCAGGATTTTTACGCGATGTGAGCACATTATTCAGCTCAACCAGTGCCCCATATAAGCTTTTAGTGTTTAGGGTGCCAAGTACTTTAAATTAACTATTATATACATATACAAGATTTTTGTCGAAACTTACGGAATCAGATGACCCCTCACTATATCATATAGGTCTGATTCTGCACATGATAGAACCTCGGCTCAACATAGTGATTCTTTAATTAAAACAAAAAGAGAAAGGGAAAGAAATGATAGAAAAGAAACGAACAATTTTCACAGAAATTCAGCGCACCTAATCCATGTGGAAAATCTTGTGCAGGTTACTCTATTTCTCTCTTCCTATAATGGATTTGAAAAGGATAGATAGTATAAAATCACATGGTGTTCTATTTTTGTCCTCCCTCTCTAACAAATCATGATACCACGACTAGGCTGAAAAAATAGGACTTTAAATTATACCAAAGCTCATTTTGTCTCAAAAGTGGTCCTTAATTTCTTTAAATTATTTAAGAATCTTAGTTAATAGAGGTGTCTCTTAACACGGCATTGACTAGCCTTGGGGGGGTGGGTCATTTTCAATGCCAGTAATAAAAAGACCGAATGCATAATTTGTATCTGTTTTGGTTTTGCCTCATTCAATTTTTTTTTAATATAAGATCCAGATAAGTGTAAGAAAACAAAACAAGACATGGTAAATTATTGTATTTTCCTTTGTTATTGGTAGTCCGGTTTCAAAATAAGTGACCACTTTACCTTTTTATTTAGGTTCAAAATAAGTATTTATTTACATAATCAAGAAGGAATTAATTTTATTTTTTCAAGATTTTCACTTATTTACATATTCCAATGTGTCAATGTAACAATTACTCCCTCCGATCCACAATAAGTGACCAATTTGCCTTTTTATTTTTGTCCAAAATAAGTGTCCATTTATAAAATCAAGAAAAAATTTAATTTATTTTTTCAAAATTACCCTTATGTACGTACCCCTAAAAGTCTTTTACTCATCACATTAAATTACGCTGCAACATTTAATTAAGGGTAATTTAATCACACTAACTTTTTTTTAGAATTTAGTATTTTCTTAATGGGTGTGCCGAAATTGATCACTTATTATGGACCGGAAAAAGTAATTAAGGTTAATTTAGTGAATATATCTTCTTTTTTCTATAGAAGTTCGTATGTCCTATGTGTCAAATATAAAATGTTCACTTATCGTGAACCGCAGGAAGTAGCTAACTAGAATCCAATGCTAGCTCTTTTAGTATAAGTGTGCAAGTTTATATTTGAGTCTCTTTGAAGTAATGTTTTTGGATGTGGTTATTACTTGTGTAAGCTTGAAGTTTAAGAGTATAAATTATATCCTTTTAACAAAAGATTGAAGAAGAAAAATTGATGCGAAGCTTTTGTACTGGCTCGGATATGAGCGAGTTGAAAACGGGTTAGACCATCTTCTTGTCTGCAGTATTTGACGAATACCAATGAGTTTGACTATATTACTATCAGTTTTTGACCCATCAAGCATCCATTGTTTACCATTAGCCTCCACGAAACATAATGTACAATAAGCTGATCATTTAACACCAAATTGCCAAGAAATAAAAAGGAGAGAGTAAGTGGGCGTTTGGACATAAGAATTGTAAAATTCCAACAAAAAAAAAAGTGAAATAGTTTTCTAAGTGAAAAGATATTTGAAAATTAAAGTGTGTTTGGACATGAATATTATTTTGAGTTGTTTTCGAATTTTTGTGAATGATTTAAAAAATTTGAAAAACAGTTTTTTGGAGTTTTTAAAATTTTCGAAAAAAATCCAAAAGTTATCTTTAAGTAAAAATTGAAAATTTCATGAATAAATTCTGATTTTTTTTTTATGTCCAAAGGGGCTTTAAAAGAGATAAATGGAAGTCCAAAAGTCACCACCTTAGGGGTCGTTTGTTTGGAATACGATTTATACCGGTATAAGTTATGCCGGTATAAGTTATGCTGGGATTGTTGTTTATTCATTGTTTGGTATGTTGTATTAAGAATGACAATTATATAATTTCTAAGAAAAATGTATAAGTTATCCCGGTGTTAATTACCCCACCTTCTATAAGGTATAAGTTATCCCAATGTTAAAATTAAAATCAAGATAACTTATACCTGATTTGCTAACCAAACAAAATATTAATATTGTATTAAATTTTTATACCACCCTTATACCTTCTTATACCTCATACCAAACGACCCCTTAAAGTTTTCACCTAACGCTCTCCCTATCGCCTTATTGAAAGTCAATAAGGCGGTCCTCCATGTGTTTCTTTTTCTTGTTCTTACCCCTTTTGGCTTCTTGATTGGACCCTTTGAGTTATAAATTGTCTAAGAAACGTAAAAAGGGACGATATTATATGATTGACTAATTAATTAATTAATTGTATTCATAATTAAGGTGATCTTCTACAAAGAACGTTTTGTAGAAAATTGACATATGAATGTTTCACCAACCTAAAATATTATCAAATGACCTATTAAACAGCATATATAGTTCTGCTATGATATAGATGACACAGTAACTGTTTATACTTTTTCAACATTTACATGGGTAAATTTTATAAATGTTCATATAACTTTGTTTCTTTTCACTAAAGGCATATAATTTTGTTTTTTCACACAAAAATTATATAACTATGACCTTTTTTTAACCAAAGTCATATAACTTTATTTTCTCGCATAAAAATCATAAAATTTTAACTAATTCGCACAAAAATCATAGTGGTCGAAAAATAAATTTTTCGGTAGTATTTTCTTATTTAATATATTTTTAAAAAAAATTAGTCTAATAAATAATTATCCAATTAAAATAGAAGAAATATGAGTATATTTTTAGCTGCTCCTAAAATAATAGCCAATAAAATATTTCTTATATATTATCACGACCCGAATTCTCACCTTCGGGATCGTGATGTCGCCTAACATTTCACTTGCTAGGTAAGCCAACGTTAGAGAAATTCTTTGCAAATTTTAAACACTTCGAGCAATTTAACCAATTAAATAGAATTGAAGCCAAAATAGTGTACGAAATAGCATAATAATCCAAAAACTAGTACAACCCGGATCCAGAGTCACAAGTGCACGAGCTCCTAGAGTCTCTAAAAATAGGGTTTGAAATAAGTACAATTGTCTCGATGAAAAGAACAGTAAATAGGGAAAGCAGAAGGGGACTTCAAGGTCTGCGGATGCCAGCAGATCCACCTCGAGTCTCAAAATGCTAATCTGAGATGCACCTTACGTACAGCTGGGACCAGCTGCACAAGAAGTGCAGAGTGTAGTATAAGTACAATCGACCCAATGTACTCTATAAATGTCGAGCCTAACCTCTAGGAGGTAGTGACGAGACTATGGCAAAACACCACGTAACTAAACATGTACAAACAAAATATCCGTACAGCATAACAACAACTAAAGATTAAACATGTATTATTGGGAGGGGACATGCGAAAAGGGGTACGAGATATGGTACTACAACAGGAAATGATACATCCAAAATAGTATATAAACCTTCAGCCAATGAATGAGATAACATAATGAATAAAAACTGCACGTCATCACCCTTTGTTCTTTTACTCTCAACCTCACCATGAAATAATAAAAATGGAACGGCATTACCCTTCGTGCTTTTACTCTCAATCTCTCCATAAAATGATAAATACGACACGACATCACCCTTCGTGCTTTTACTCTCAATTTCATCATGAAACAATAAATACGACACGACATCACCCTTCGTACTTTAACTCTTTCTCATTATGTATAAATCAATAAATGTAACAATAATCGGCACGACATCTACTTTCGTGCTTTAACACTCTCACTTCCCATGTAACAATGAACATATAACAGTTTGGAGATAGAATAAGCAAGAATAAACCTTACGTCAACAACAGTTTCACAATACTAACCTCAACATCAAAAGCAATCCTCAATTCACAAATAGCTCGTAAACGTGGAAAGAACGATCTATTTAGCAATAAATTAATCTAATCATGGATATCATAATCAAAGAAGGGAGTGAATTACAAAAAATAAGTCTCACCCGCATACTTTAACCTAACAACAACAATGCATAAGTACTCGTCACCTCACATGTACATTGTACTCAACATTTAAACAGGTAGAAAATAGGCAAACAAGTCCTAATCCCTCAAGTCAAGACTAACCACGACACTTACCTCGCTCCAAAAATCAACTCAAAGCTCAACAACGACTTTGCCTTTCGAACAAGCCTCTGAGCCAACCAAATATAGCAAATTATGAACCAAATGATTCAAAATAAGCCTTAGGAACTACCCACAAATGAAAAAGGTTCAACTTAGGTCATTATTGAAAAAGTCAACAAAAGTCAATTGCTGGGCCCGCTTGGTCCAGACCCAAAATTCAGACCAAACCCTGATTATCCATTCACCCCCAACCCCGGTTATATAATTTATTTCGAAATTCGACCTCAATTTGAGGTCTAAATTTCAATTTTACAAAAATCCCTAATTCTACCAAAATCCCAAATCTCTGCCATGAAAATCCAGTGTTTTAAAAGGCGTGTGCGTAAGGCGAGGAATTTTATATATGCCTCAGCGAGACGTAAGCCCCGAGGCACCAGGCGTAAGCCTCATAGGTATTTTATTTTTAAAATTTAATAATTACAATAAATATTTATAAACAGGTAAAATTTCCTAAAATTTAAAGAAAACCATATATTCGTTATATTTTGTGCTCCATCTCCATAAAAACTAGTCAAAATAATCTATTATACGCTACTTAGAAGCGCAAGTAACTTGAATAAAAAAAGAATAAAGTATTCTACATGGAGAAAATATCAGCACACTAGCGGACAAGATAAAAAACTGGGAAAGACCATGATTTAGGTTTCAATCAATAAAAATGTCTTGACTTATAAATTTAATACATTTCAGTTCCCTTTTAAAACTTTTGAGTAATTAGAAAGTTGACTTTTGAGAATTTGGGTATCATATGAAGGACTTATTCAAAAAAAATTATTTTAATTTGAAATGTCTCTAGGGCTTACGCCTCACTAAAACAATGCGCCACAAACTCCCGGGCCTACGCCCCGAATTACTAGGCGTACGCCTCTTGATACTTTTGCCCCACACCATCGCCTCGGGGCGTTGATGTGCCGTAGAATTTTGGCACTTTTAATACTTATTAGATAGACTTTAGCTCGTATTTAAAGCATTTTTAGTTATTTCTTATCAAGTTTTGGTGTTTTGCAGTGTACTAGATTTGAAGAACCAAGAACACGGAAAAGAAGACAAAAACCCACAGAAAGGCAGAAACGCGGCAGGTCTGCGACCCCAGAAGTGATGTGCGAGCCGCAAACCAATGCAAACTGAAGCAGGTGGTCCATATCTTGAAGAGAGAAATATGCGGTCTCATAACGCTTCTGCGGACCACATAATGACCGCATAAGTGCAAAGAGAAATTCTACGAATAACCCTTATGTGAGGCATTTTGCGGTCGCATAATCGATATGCGGATCGCATAATGGGTCTACGATGGGCAACTGGACAACTGAGTTAGCAATTATGCAACGACTTTGTAATTCTGCGGACCGCATACACGATTTGTGACCCATTCTGCGGCCGCAAATATGTTCTGCGGAGGAATTTTTGTCTAAATTTGACTCGACTTTTGGCCTATTATAAATAGATTTACTAGGGTTTTTGGGGGACATATTTTCTGAAAAAGAGGCTACATTGAACACATTGAATACACCATTATTTTGGAAGCTTTTAAAGAGAGATCTTGTATCTTTGTAAGCTTTATGACTTTATTTATTGCTTTGTTCTTAGATTCTAGTATGAGTAGCTAGTTTTAAATACTAAGGTTGTGGACCCCAAATGGGTGTAATGTTAATGGGTGTTTACCATTGAATATATATATATATATATATATATATATATATATATATATATATATATATATATATATATAATGGTTGGTTGATATTTATTCATTTCTTATGCTTTATTTACTGTTGGTGGTTGAAAACATTAACTAATTTCACTTCACTCTATCTTTACTTGAAAAAGTGGGTTAGGGTTTGGTAGAATTGAATATCAAAAACTCAAGGCTTTAAACCTTGTTTAATAGAATCGCTTAAGAATAAGTGGGTTCTATTTGGCATAAATTGGTTATTCTTAATTGCAACTCTTTTATATTTGGGAAATCATAAAGAGAAAATACTACCCAACTATTAGGAAATATTGGGTAGTCACTTGGAAATCATTTTCATATCAAAGGACCTTCCATTAGAAATATATCATATTAACACTGATAGCATTACATTTCATTGATGGGGATACAACCTTCCTTAATCAAGTTAATTACATTCTCACAATATAATAGTTTTCTTTATTACACATAATTAAAACACTCTTCTTTTAAGCTAACGGAATTGAATTACGATTCAAGTCAAGTTTCACACTATTCAAGTGACCTTTTCACACCTATGCCCTGTGGGATTCAACCCCAACCAAGTTGGGTTATTATATTTGACATCGACTGCCTTACACCATTTATTTAGTTGTAATTTGACCGTATCAATTTTTGGCGCCATTGCCGGAGGATACAGTTTTGAAATTACTATCTAGTGTGTGCTTTAATTTACATCTTCTTCTATTCCATTACACTTTGCTTGCTTTGATTGGTGTTACTAGGTAAACATGACCGAGTTGGAAAAAGAGAACCCTTTTGCGGATATAGATGAGTATATTGAGGATTCAAATGCCATTGTCCCTCCAAGATTTGATGCAGCCACATTCAAGGTGGAACACGGTCTAATCCTAATGCTCAAAGCAGAGGGGTTTTTTAGAAATTCCACCGATGATGATCCGACACAACATCTCAGAAACTTCTTGGGAGTGTGTGCGATGCAGAAGCAGAATCACGTTTCACATGATGCCCTAAGGCTGAGGGTGTTCAAGTATTCACTAGCTGGAGAGGCAAGGAAATGTATTTAAAATCTACCACCTAATTCCATTCATTTTTGGCATGAACTCGTCTAAGCTTTCCTAGATATATGGTTCCCACTAAGCAAGAAGTCCGAGCTTCGGGATAAAAAAAAATTCTTCAAGAAACTACCAAGAGAGCATCTACATGAGGCATGGGACCGATTCAAGCAATATCTGGTGAGGTCGCCGAATCATGATTTTATGGACAACATTTTGTTGGAGAAGTTTTACATGGGCTTGGATCCTTTGAACCAATCCATATCCAAAAATGGAGCTGATGGATCTTTTATGGATAAAACATTTTCAAGGGTCACACAAATTCTTGACAAGATGGCAGAACATAACCAAGCTTGGCACTCGGAAGACGCTACGTGTGGAATTTCATATGGTACTCCCTCCTTGACCAACATGATTAAGGAGAACCAAAAAAGATATCAAGTAATTGTCGGGCTTGCTATCAACATCAATGTGTTGACCAAGATGTTCACTGAAAGCCAAACAAAAAAAAAGTGAATGTTGTGGAAGATGTGCAACCCTGGTCAAATGAGGATTGCGAGGAAGCAAATTATGTCAACAACTCTCGAGGTGGTTACCAAATACATCCCTACCAAGGTCCTGGACAAAAAAACCAATGGAGGTCTAACCCGCAAGGGCAAGGCCATCAACAGTGGCAAAATGATCAAGGTAGTTCAAATCAAGGTAATCGGAGTAACAACAACAACAACTATTTAAATCGGAGATCGAACCCCTATGTTCCACCAAAGGGGAAATACTCTAACTCTTCGCATTGGAAGGAAAGTTCTTCAAGTGAGCCCAAATTGGAGAACATGCTTGAAAGAGTATTGCAAAATCAAGAAAGAAACGTCACTTCAATGAAGAATATGATCGAGCTTGTGGGGTCCCACACCGCATCCATACAAAAGTTAGAAATGCGAATGAGAGATCTATCAAGAGAGAAAAATCCGAAGCAAAAGGGCACACTCCCAAGTGACACAATAGCAAACCTGAAAGGTAAGGGAGTGGTCCGACTTCTCATGTATGGAAATCACAACTCGGAGTGGGAAAATACTTCAAGTAGAGAATGAACAAATGTTAAAAATGGAAGATCTTGAACAAGAGGTTGAGCCACAAGTTGAGGTGCCAATTGTTGTTGAAGCTGAAAGACTCCCAAAGGAAGTGAAAATTCAAGAAGTGAACCGTGAAGAGGTCAAGGTAAAGGTAAAAGAGACATAAAAGCTCTAGAACCAATTCCAAGACCTCCCCCTACTTTCCCTCAAAGACTTGCTAGGAGGGTTGATGATAGCAAACTTGAGAAATTCTATAACATTCTCAAGCAATTATCGGCGAACATTCCATTTGTGGAAGCATTTCAAGAGATACCAAGTTTTGCTAAATACTTGAAGGACTTGATCACAAGAATAAAGCTACCAAGAATGAAGTGGTGAATGTGACTCACCGGTTTAGTTCCATCATTGCAACAACCACCGTTCAAAATAAAGAAGACCTCGGAGCTTTTACCATTCCATGCATTATCGGGCTGTGCAATTTTATACGAGCTCTTTGCGATAATGGAGCTAGCATCAAACTAATGCCTCTTTCTATTTACAAGCAAGCACGGTTAGGTATGTCGAGGCCTCGAGTATGAGGTTGCAAATGGATGATCGTTCAATAAAGAGACCGTTGGGGATTGTTGATGATGTTCTTGTGAAGGTGGGAAAGCTCCTCCTCCCTACCGACTTTGTGATCCTTGATTGTGCTGTGATAAAGAAATCTATTCATCTTAGGGAGACCATTCCATGCTATCGGCAGAGCACTTATGTATTCAGAATGAAATGAGCGAGTAAGGGTATGAAATTTCCACATGCATATGAAAGAATCTCAGTCATTGATGTTGTTGATGAGGTAGAAGATACAATCGAGATGAAGACGGAAGAAGAATTCCTTGGTGAGGCATTGGCGGCTATTTTGGTGAATTTTGATGGTGAAGACATGGAAAGGTACATGGAACTGGTAAATTTATTAGAAGGACTTGGGTCCTACACTTATGCACCAAAGAAACTTTCTCGTGACTTAGAGAATAGAGTCACTCCTCCCTTCTAAGCCTTCAATTATTGATCCACCACAACTTGAGCTCAAGCCACTTCCACTGCATTTACGGTATAAATTTCTTAGATCTAAGGAAACTCTATCGGTGATCGTTTCTTCTTTGTTGAATGATGTGCAGGTAGAACACTGGATGTCCTGAGGGAGCACAGACAGGCCATTGGGTGGAGAATAGTGCACATCTGAGGGATTCCCCCTGAAATTTCTGAGCACAAGATATAATTGGAGTAAGAGAGCAAACCTAGCATGGAGAATCAAAGAAGTTTAAACCCTTCCATCCAAGAGGTGGTGAAGAAATAAATCATCAAATGGTTAGATGTCGGGGTAGTCTACCCCATTGCCGATAGTTCTTGGGTGAGTTTGGTGCAATGTATGCCAAATAAAGGAGGCATGACCGTGATTCAAAACGACAAAAATAAGCTCATCCCAACGAGAACAGCTACTTACAAGGACCATTTCCCTATGCCATTTATTGATCAAATGCTTGACCGGCTAGCGAGAATGTCATTCTATTGCTTCTTAGATGGGTATTCTGGCTATAACCAGATCAACATCACCTTAGAAGATCAAGAGAAGACAATATCCACATGCCCGTATGGGACCTTTGCCTTTAGCCGTATGCCATTTGGGCTATGCAATGCCCCGGCAACCTTTCAACGGTGCATGATGTCAATCTTCTCGGACATGGTGGAAGATTTCCTAGAGGTGTTTATGGATGACTTCTCTATAGTTGGTGACTCCTTTGAGCATTGCCTTGACAACCTTAGACAAGGGCTCAAAAGATGTGAAGAAACCAATCTTGTGCTAAACTGGGAAAAGTGCCACTTCATGGTGGACGAGGGCATTGTTTAGGGCCACAGATTTCCAAGCAAGGCATAGAGTTTGATCGGGCAAAGATCGAAATCATTTCCAAGCTTCCTCCTCCCACTTCAGTAAAAGGTGTCCGAAGTTTTTTGTGGTATGCCGGTTTTATAGGCGTTTTATCAAGGACTTCTCAAAAATTGCAAATCTCGTGTACAAGTTCCTTGAAAAAGATGCAAAGTTTGAATTCGATGAGAAGTGTCTCAAAGATTTTGAGGAATTGAAAGCAAATCTCACCACGTCACCTATTATTGTCACACCTGATTGGTCCATTCCATTTGAACACATGTGTGACGCCAGTGGTGTAGCTATTGGGGCGGTATTTGGTCAACTACATAACAAGGTCCTTCATCTTATCTATTATGCAAGCAAGACACTCAATGGAACACAAATGAATTACACTATCATTGAGCAAGAACTGCTTGCCATTGTCTATGTTGTTGAACAATTCTGGGCATATTTGTGGGGCCAAAGTGATAGTTTACACCGATCATGATTCTCTCCCTTATCTTATGGCGAAGAAGGATGCTAAACCATGATTGATTAGGTGGGTCCTTTTGTTACAAGAGTTTGACTTTGAATTCAAGGATCGAAAAGGGACATAGAATCAAGTTGCGGATCACCTATCTAGGCTTAAAGAGGCAGGGAGACCAAAAGAAGATCTTGAAATTAATGATGCCTTTCTAGATAAGCACATATTGACATTTTCTAGCACATTCGCTCCTTGGTATGCCGACATCGTTAACTTTTTGGTTAGTGACCTTATTCTTGATGGATTGGAAGCTTATCAAAAGAAAAAGTTCTTGCAGGAATGTAGGAAATACTATTGGGAGGAACCCTTTCTGTTTCATATTTGTGCGAACATCATTCAGCAGTGTGTTTCGGAAGATGAGGTAATGCCAATTACCAAAGCACGTCATGACTCCCCAGTTGGGGGCCATCATGGTAGGAACTGTATGGCGGCAGAAGTGCTTGAATGTGTCTATTACTGGCCATCGATAGACCAAGACGCAAATCAAATGGTCAAGGCATGTGATCAATGTCAAAGACGAGGGTCAATTTCTAGAAGACATGAGATGCCTATGAACTTTGTAATGGAGGTCTTTGATGTGTGGTGGATAAACTTCACGGGTCCCTTCGTGAGCTCTTATGGAATGGCATATATCTTGGTGGCAGTGGACTATGTCTCCAAATGGGTCGAGGCAATCACCTTGCCTAACAATGAGGAAAAGAGTGTAATTGTTTTCTTATAAAAGAATATATTTACGCGGTTTGGTACCCCTGGGCCATCCTTAGTGATGGTGGTTCTCACTTTTACAACAAGTCTTTCATCGGGCTGCTCAAAAAGTATGGAACACCTCCATTATGTCTTCGACCATGTCTGTGAATATGGCCATCATGCACCTTTGGAATGTTGCAGGTGCGTTGCATAGATCGAAGGGCATCCTCCGAAAGGCAAAAATCCCATATGGACATGTGACGAGGTCTTCTCTCTGTCCTCTGGTGCAATGGAGATCGGATTGTACCCCGAGTACCCATCCAGAAAATAGAAGTAGGACCTCCCTTCGAGTATGTCAAGCATCTGATCAATGAAGGGAAGTCGGAAGTGGTCTTTCCAGGTGGCCAAGTTTAATTTCCTATAATCCATACAAATTCTCCAACCTGTGACGGTTCGTGTAGAGATCAGTTCATTGTTAACATTTTTCACCACCGTCATACCACCTTTCTTCGGAACACATTGCACCGGGCTAACCCAGTTTTTGTCAGAGATGGGGAAGATCCTTCCCGCATCTAACCACTTAATAATCTCCTTCTTCACCACTTCCTTCATATTGGGGTTCAGCCTTCTTTGGTGTTCTCTGGAAGGTTTGTGCCCATCTTCCAGCAGAATTTAATGCATACAAAATGGCGGGCTGATCCCCTTAATGTCTGTCATGGTCCACCCAATGGCAGTCTTGCACTCCGTGAGTACCTGCAAAAGCTATTGTGCCTGCACATCTAACAAACTAGATGAGATAATAATAGGTAATGTGTAGTTAGGTCCTAAGAAGGCATACCTGAGATGGGCGGGCAGTGGCTTCAACTCCAACTTTGGTGGTTCCTTTATGGATGGCTTGGCTGGAGGAGTTTCTCTTTTTTCTAAGTGCAGGGGCCCAAATTCAAGTGATCTCTTCCAAAAACCTTTGCCCTCAAGATCAAGCACCCATTCCACCAATTCTTCACCATTCACCTCATCTAAATTCATAAGACATGCAGCTAGAGGATCCTCAATAGTCAAGGTTTCATCATCCTCTTCCAGGATTACATCCACGACATCAATTAGAGAACAATTGGCGAATTCACTTGGTCGCCTCATAGATTTCTGCACGTTGAATGTTATTTCCTCATCATTTAAACTCATCTTGAGCTCTCCGGTTTCATGATGAGTTGGTATTTTACCAACTTATCTCCTCTCAATATTTAGACTTCGGTATAATTTTGATAGAAAACTAGGGCATTTTCTAAGGATTATTGGCAATTTTTAGGTATCATGTGATTTGGAGAAGAAATAGAAGAAACCAAGTCAAAATAGGCCAAAATGAGGAAAAATGACTGAAGCCAGTTATTCTTCGCGATCGCAAGGCCTGGCCCGCGATCGCAAAAGTCAATGAGAAGGTGAACCGCGATCGCAGAGAGGTTTACGCGATCGTGGAGAAGTACTTGGTCACCAGCCATGCAATGTTCTACGCGATCGCAAAGGATAGTCACGCGATCGCATAAGAAAGAGACCAAACTCTACGCAATCACAAGTGTTGTCACGCGATCGGAGAGCTACAGATTATGAGCTTACGCGATCGCAAATGTATTCACGCGATCGTGATGAATATAAACTAGACGAATTCTGGGCAATTTTGTAATTTCACCCAAATCTTCCCCAAACCATTTTTATACGCGACTTGGCAGATTTTTTGGCATATCTTTGGCATTGTAAAATACATTTTTGAGTAGAGAAGAAGAGAGAAAACATTTGTGGAAGCTAGGGTTTGCACACACACTTGGGTCTTGAAGATTTCACTCTTGTGGTTAAGGTTTTCTTACCCATTTATGTTTGTTTCTTCATTTCCTTGCTTTGTATTGAATATTTAAGTGTGTAGTATTTATTTCCAACACTTGAATCTTGTTTATGGAAATTTACATATTTAAAGTGTGGAATAAATACATTGTTGTGCTTATGTATTGAATGATTTTATTATATTTATGAAGTGAGTTATTGTTTCTTTAATTATTCTTGTTCTTTAATGTTTNCATTGCGCGATAAGTGATAATTCTCTTGCATTCCTAATCGCCTCCATATTGTTCTCTGTGGGATTCGACCCCAACCTTGTTGGGTTACTATATTTGACATCGATCGCTTACACTATTTTAAAGTGTAATTTGAGCATATCATTTCACAGTCAATTAGAGCTCGCCCCGTGGACAAGAACGGCCTTCCCAAAATTATGGGAATTTCTTCATCCACTCTACAATCCAGAATTATAAAATCTGCAGGGAACACAAATTTTCCTACTTGCACCAACACGTCATCAAGAATACCTGAGGGTCTTTTCACAGTTTTGTCGGCCAGCTGCAACAACAGAGACGTGGGTCTAGCTCTTTCAATCCCCAAACTTTTGTAGATTGCCAGGGGCATAAGATTTATGTTAGCCCCCAAATCACAGAGTGCTTTGGAAAAAGAAAAGTTACCTATGGTGCAGGGAATTGTGAAACTCCCTGGATCAAACAACTTTTCAGCAACTGGCCTAGTTACAACAACATTGTAGGTCTGAGTTAGAGTCATTGTGGCCAAGTCTTGGAAGTCGAATTTGCGGTACATCAAGTCCTTCATCATTTTTTCATAACTATGCATCTCCTTCATGACATCAATCAATGGAATATTTACCTGAATTTGTTTCAATATTTCCAAGAACTTCTTGTATTGCTCATCTTTTTGGTACTTGGCCAGCCTCTGTGGGAATGGTGCTGGAGGTCTCTTTTTCCCAGTGATTTGGGCTTTCTCTTTGTAAGACAGTACCTCTACTACCGGTTCCTGTGTTGTCTCAACTTCTTTCTCAGCCTCAATATCTGTGTTGGTTTCTTCCTGGGTAGGCTGCACTGTAACCTCGGTCAGTCTTGTTGAATCATCTAGTTCAATGGTCACTGGTACAAGTGTCTCAGCAGGTCTGCTTTCTCGAGCCCTCTCTTGCTCCAAGTCTAGGTCTTTGTCGTTACGTAGACTCATTGCCATCAACTGCTTTGGGCCCTGATCTTTTGGATTTACCTGAGTGTCTGCAAGTAATGTCCCATGAGGACGATTATTCAATGACATCGAAATATGGCTCATTCGGACTTCAATATTCTTCATGGCTGACTCATGTGCATCTACTCTTTCACTCATTTTTGCATTCGACCCAATAACCTACTGCATCATTGCCTTGAGTCTAGCAAACACATCTTCCTGTCTCTCATTATGTTGCTGTTGAGGTGGATGATAACCCTGCTGTTGATTCTGGTTTATGTAACCCTGTGGCATTTGATAAGGTGTCGTATTACCGTGAGGTCGCATGGCTCCCATATTTCCATTATTATGTTGTTTGCTGAACTGGCCTGTATGGCTGATTCTGCTGGCTGCAATTCTGACCACCATATCTCTGTCCCCTATAGTTGGACACATAATTCATGTTCTTAGGATAGTGTTTGTGATCACCCTCAGCATTCCACTGGCTACCAAGTGGTTGACTAATGCAAGATGTGCATAAGCCCCCATTGGTTGTATCAACTATGTGCACTTGCTGCTTCTGACCTGACTCTTCCACCTTTTTGGTGAGGATGCTTATTTGTGTCATTAAGGTGGCCATATTTTCAGCAAGACCGTTGGTTGGATCTAAAGCCATTGAGTGGACCACTGGAGTGATGGGTGCGTTTCTGGTTGTTCAACCCGAATTTTGTGCCATCTTGTCGAGCAGGACCTGGCTTTCTCTCCATGTTTTGCTCAAGAATGCTCCACCAGCTGAATCATCAACATTAGCCTTCACACTATCTGCCAGACCCATGTAAAACCTCTGCCCCAGCATCTGTTCAGGAATACCATGGTGNCCTGGCCCGCGATCGCAAAAGTCAATGAGAAGGTGAACCGCGATCGCAGAGAGGTTTACGCGATCGTGGAGAAGTACTTGGTCACCAGCCATGCAATGTTCTACGCGATCGCAAAGGATAGTCACGCGATCGCATAAGAAAGAGACCAAACTCTACGCAATCACAAGTGTTGTCACGCGATCGGAGAGCTACAGATTATGAGCTTACGCGATCGCAAATGTATTCACGCGATCGTGATGAATATAAACTAGACGAATTCTGGGCAATTTTGTAATTTCACCCAAATCTTCCCCAAACCATTTTTATACGCGACTTGGCAGATTTTTTGGCATATCTTTGGCATTGTAAAATACATTTTTGAGTAGAGAAGAAGAGAGAAAACATTTGTGGAAGCTAGGGTTTGCACACACACTTGGGTCTTGAAGATTTCACTCTTGTGGTTAAGGTTTTCTTACCCATTTATGTTTGTTTCTTCATTTCCTTGCTTTGTATTGAATATTTAAGTGTGTAGTATTTATTTCCAACACTTGAATCTTGTTTATGGAAATTTACATATTTAAAGTGTGGAATAAATACATTGTTGTGCTTATGTATTGAATGATTTTATTATATTTATGAAGTGAGTTATTGTTTCTTTAATTATTCTTGTTCTTTAATGTTTNCCCCGTGGACAAGAACGGCCTTCCCAAAATTATGGGAATTTCTTCATCCACTCTACAATCCAGAATTATAAAATCTGCAGGGAACACAAATTTTCCTACTTGCACCAACACGTCATCAAGAATACCTGAGGGTCTTTTCACAGTTTTGTCGGCCAGCTGCAACAACAGAGACGTGGGTCTAGCTCTTTCAATCCCCAAACTTTTGTAGATTGCCAGGGGCATAAGATTTATGTTAGCCCCCAAATCACAGAGTGCTTTGGAAAAAGAAAAGTTACCTATGGTGCAGGGAATTGTGAAACTCCCTGGATCAAACAACTTTTCAGCAACTGGCCTAGTTACAACAACATTGTAGGTCTGAGTTAGAGTCATTGTGGCCAAGTCTTGGAAGTCGAATTTGCGGTACATCAAGTCCTTCATCATTTTTTCATAACTATGCATCTCCTTCATGACATCAATCAATGGAATATTTACCTGAATTTGTTTCAATATTTCCAAGAACTTCTTGTATTGCTCATCTTTTTGGTACTTGGCCAGCCTCTGTGGGAATGGTGCTGGAGGTCTCTTTTTCCCAGTGATTTGGGCTTTCTCTTTGTAAGACAGTACCTCTACTACCGGTTCCTGTGTTGTCTCAACTTCTTTCTCAGCCTCAATATCTGTGTTGGTTTCTTCCTGGGTAGGCTGCACTGTAACCTCGGTCAGTCTTGTTGAATCATCTAGTTCAATGGTCACTGGTACAAGTGTCTCAGCAGGTCTGCTTTCTCGAGCCCTCTCTTGCTCCAAGTCTAGGTCTTTGTCGTTACGTAGACTCATTGCCATCAACTGCTTTGGGCCCTGATCTTTTGGATTTACCTGAGTGTCTGCAAGTAATGTCCCATGAGGACGATTATTCAATGACATCGAAATATGGCTCATTCGGACTTCAATATTCTTCATGGCTGACTCATGTGCATCTACTCTTTCACTCATTTTTGCATTCGACCCAATAACCTACTGCATCATTGCCTTGAGTCTAGCAAACACATCTTCCTGTCTCTCATTATGTTGCTGTTGAGGTGGATGATAACCCTGCTGTTGATTCTGGTTTATGTAACCCTGTGGCATTTGATAAGGTGTCGTATTACCGTGAGGTCGCATGGCTCCCATATTTCCATTATTATGTTGTTTGCTGAACTGGCCTGTATGGCTGATTCTGCTGGCTGCAATTCTGACCACCATATCTCTGTCCCCTATAGTTGGACACATAATTCATGTTCTTAGGATAGTGTTTGTGATCACCCTCAGCATTCCACTGGCTACCAAGTGGTTGACTAATGCAAGATGTGCATAAGCCCCCATTGGTTGTATCAACTATGTGCACTTGCTGCTTCTGACCTGACTCTTCCACCTTTTTGGTGAGGATGCTTATTTGTGTCATTAAGGTGGCCATATTTTCAGCAAGACCGTTGGTTGGATCTAAAGCCATTGAGTGGACCACTGGAGTGATGGGTGCGTTTCTGGTTGTTCAACCCGAATTTTGTGCCATCTTGTCGAGCAGGACCTGGCTTTCTCTCCATGTTTTGCTCAAGAATGCTCCACCAGCTGAATCATCAACATTAGCCTTCACACTATCTGCCAGACCCATGTAAAACCTCTGCCCCAGCATCTGTTCAGGAATACCATGGTGCAGACATATAACCAGCATCCCCTTGAATTGTTCCCATGTTTCTTGCAATGTTTCAGTTGGTTTCTGTCTGAAGCTCAAGATTTCATCAATTTGCTGAGCAGTCTTGTTGGGTGGATGAAACTTGTTCACAAATTGCTTGACTAACTCCTCCCAAGTAGTGATGGAATTAATAGGGAGTGAATTTAACCAAGTCTGGGCTGCTCCTGTGATGTGCCGGAGAATTTCGGCACATTTAATACCATATTGCTTAGATTAGGGCTCGTTTCA
>ML285926.1:7531-41066 GCA_005239495.1 Nicotiana undulata
CAACCCGGTTTATTTATGGCCTAAGGGCTAATTGAAAGTGTCTGACTGAGTGATGTGAGTAGGCTTCCAGGCCTTATGAGTGATGTGAGGAGGCTTCCAGGCCTTATGAGTGATGTGAGGAGGCTTCCAGGCCTCATGAGAGAGATGAGAAGGCTTCTAGGCCTTATGTTATTATTGTGCTTGGGCTGTAGGAGCCCCTCCGGAGTCTGTAACACACTCCCAGTGAGCGCCGGTACCCAATAAGTGATGATGATTGCCCGCGGGGCTGATATTTAGTGATGATTTATATTGAGTGATGATTGATGTTGAGTGATGATCTATACTGAGTGATTGAGGGAATGCCTGAGGGGCAACTGTTGCAATAAATGATTTTGTCCTGAGAGGCAGTTTTATGATGATTTACTATGTTTTCGAGCTATGATTTACCTCGTTTTCAAACTGAGTTTTACTGAGGATTTCACTGAGATATATTGATATTTACTTGTTTTCGAAGGATTTTGGAACTGGTTTTTGAACTTATAAAATTGCCAAATACTACTTGGTGACTTGATGTTTTTACTGGCTGTTGTGAATGGTGTATTTGTTTGTGTGCTTTATATTTCTCAGACTGTGATTTTTTTTCATTACTACTGAGTTGGCGTACTCATAAAGACTCTTTGTGCCTCTGTGCACAGATCCATGTACTAGTTCGCAACAGTAGCTGACGCAGGTTCGGTAGCAGCATTTACGGGATTTCGAGGTAGTTGTCCAGCGTCCACAACTTCTCCATTTCCCTTCCTTATTTAGNTATATATATTATAGTTTTAGCAGAGTTAGATTTATCTATTCTTAGATGCTCATGGCTATTGACTCCAGTTCTTGGGAGGTTGGTTAGACTATTATTGCGACGCTAAGACTTATTTATATAAATTGTGATGTGGTTGCTTGCTTATTATTTAATTAAGAACTATTATAATTGAATAAATGCGTAGTAAAGTGATGGTTGGCTAGCCTAGTTCCACGATAGGCGCCATCATGACCTGTTAGGATTTGGGGTCGTGACAATTTTGTAATTACATTCATCATTGAGTCTATAATAATTCTGTAATATTCAATTAGGGTGTTAGTGAAATTGGGGAATGGTTATATTCTAATGTTTGCATAAAAAGGGTAGAAAGCATGCCTATCGGATTCATATGATCTACTTGCTATCGAACCTGCTAATTATGTCATTCAATCTCCATGTGCACTAGTAGAAATCATAATTTTAGCCACACCACCATTATAAAGCATGAGTAATTCCGATGCATGAGTAAAAAATCGGTTCCAATCGCCAATCTTTAGAAATCCTGCCTATAGGGTATTACTACTCGCTCTAAAGTGCCAATGTTGAACTCTTCAAACGTTGTTTTATTGCTTAGCCACGCCACTATTAGAAAGCATGAGTAATTCTGAGCACTTCCAATAGTTTTTATTGTCCCTTACTGCGTAGGTCACTTAGAAATCATGTCTATAGGTTTAATAACTTATAACTTGTAATCTAAATAATTATCATAAAATAATCCTAAACCATATAGTTGTTTTGAAATTATGTCTATAAGTAGCGCCTTGCATCTAAAATTGCCTACACGTTTGAATCCAAGGTCATATAGAAATCATGTCTATAGGGCTTAAAGACTTTAATTGGTCGCAGTTCTGAAACTACCTAATGCCTAATACGAAAACCTATATTGCGTGCATTTTTGTCTAAGTGTTGAGGCGAATTTGAGACCTTAACTTCCCTCACTTGAAGTCCAACTTGTTTTGTATGTCTCCTAGCTTCATCATTTTGAGCAGCCTAAGTTAAGTCTTGAACCACCCTAAATAGATGTCCAGTTCCTCCTGGACCATAGGCATGGTAGAGCACAACTTAGAATTGAATTAGAATGCTTTTAGGTAAACAACTATAACATAGTAATCAAGTAGCAGGAGATGATAGTATGTGCCCGATGAATAATATGAGTAACTCCCTACTTCAAGGGAGTTGTGGGTATTATTTATGTTGCACGGGGTGATCCTTTAGGCTAAAAAACTTAGGACCTCCCACCCCCTCTTATTTATTCATGTAGTTGTCTAATACAGACTATTATAGTTATACCCTTGTAATCCTTATTTATGTTATGATAAATTCCTTTGACCCTTACTCTCTTTGTTTATCTTGCCTAATTGTAATCCACATAGTCTGAAGTTCGGTCAGGAACCACAGTTGAGGATCTCGAAGAGTGCTAAACACCTTTTCTTTGGATAATTTGAGTCCTTACCCGACCTTTGGTGGTGTTGACTAGTCAAACAGAGTTAGTTGTGTGACAGGTGTCCTAACGCACCTTAAAACCGTTACGTTTCAACTCTTCTCTTATTTTAACACCTTGTCTCCTATCCAAAAGAGTTGTAACTTGTCAAAGCCCGATTTTGCGAGAAAACGAGGCGCGACATCATGGTGACTCTGCTGGGGATTTACACTTAGGCTCTTACCATAATGAACTTGACTTATGTGGATTACTTTCTTTATATGCACATCACTTCCCTTCTTCACCTTTATTTGTTTAAATTTTCTATGACATGCACATCTCTTCCCCTATTCAAATTTATTTGTTTAAATCTGTTATGACCTGCATATCTCGTCCCCATTCACCTTTATTTGCTATGAACACTCTTCATTTATTTTCATCTTGTCTAAAACTGACATATCATGCCTTTCCCATCCCTACTTCCTTACCTGCTTTATCACATGCCCGCATATGTTTTATGAACTAAACTAACTTCTTCCTTTTGTCCTTCTTATATATTCTTTCCATGTTTACTTTTGCTATCTTATTTACTGCTTTTACATATTATATCATGCAAATACTTGGCAACGAGTTATTATCTCTTCACACTGCATGCTACATATCATAATCGACTCGTTCCAATTATCAACATAGCGGCGCTCGATGAGTGTCCATGCTGTTTGGAAAACTACCCTTTTAAAATTGGAAAGTCTTATTAGCGATAGACTAGTCGATCAACGGTGCAATCGGCGGTCATGTGCCTTTCCCTCTCAAGTTTTCCACTTGGGAGTACCAGTCTAGATTATTCTAGAAACCCTACTCCAACTTGAAATAAACATGCATCATGCTAAACCTACTACGTGTTGAAGCATTATTAACTTAACAATCCGCTAAGATAAACCTTGTCCAAAGTCAGACGGGAACTCCACAGTCTCAATGGACACTATCATATTACGTGTATTACTTGGAGAAAATATGCCAACGTGTTGATCATTATTCCTTAAACATTTTTTGCATTAGTGAAATGACGCTAATGTTGGCATCAATTTTCTCCAAGTCTATGTGTCGCTTAGGACTACCTAGGGCAGAATGAGATCCCAAAATTAGGACGCAAATTATTGCATGACTTTATGAAACATGTTCTAACATCGCAAACACTCTTTTAATATTCCTTACTAACTTGGTTACCTTTTGTTTTATCTTTCTTTTATTTCCATTCCCAAAGGTCGGTTCGTGTGTACTGGCATCTTCTCAAGAACTGGATTGCTGCACCATCCCAGGTTCGTCGAGTTCCTAGGTAGCCTGACAAATTAGCATGAATTACTTTTAAAAATAGTTTTGAGGATTTGAGACATTTTTCAGTATTTTGTTTTAAAATAATTGCTCGAGTCATCGAGCCGCACTTGTTAACATTTTTAAGATTTTATTAATGCATTACTGCTTTTTGTATTTGTTATTATTCTTTACATTTTCTTTTTCAGCATTAGTATTACCTATCCTGATGAACCTACGAGTGTGACATATAATGAGACAACACAACAGGAGGATAGTGATTCGGTCAATCATTAGTGACAATGCCGCCAATCTCAACAGTGATCTAATGAAGGCCATGTCTGAAACTTTCAAAATAAAGCATAAGAAATCCACAACATACATGCCGCAAAGGACAGATTTGTGGAAGCAGCCAACTAGAACATCAAGAAGATACTAAGAAAAATGGTAGATAACTACAAGCAATGGCACGAAAAGTTGCTGTTTGATCTACTCGGGTATTGTATCATGGTTCACACAGCAACTAGGGAAACTCCCTACTTATTGGTCTATGGTACAGAAGCGGCTATTCCTGCCGAAGTAGAGATCCCTTCTCTAAGAATCATACAAGAAGTTGAGCTCTGCGATGTAGAATGGGTAAAGAGTCGCTATGAACAACTGTCTCTCATTGATGGAAAGAGAATGAATGCGGTATGTAAACTCTACTAGAACAGAATGACGAGAGCTTTCAGAAAAAAAAGGTCAAGGCAATTCGCACCGGGGCAATTGTTGCTAAAGCAAATCTTCCAACATCAGGATGAAGACAAAGGGAAGTTTTCACCCAACTAGCAAGGTCCTTACATGGTTCATTGAGTACTAACAGGAGGAGCACTCATACTTGCAGAAATGGACAGATAGATTTGGCTGAAACCTATCAAATCAGACGCAGTCAAGAGATACTACGTTTAGGATTGTTTACATTTCTTCACTTGATGTAACTGAACTACGCTTGACATGATTCCCATTTAAGAGAGGATACGTAGGCAGCCCTATGGGTTTGGTCACATTTTAATAAGATCCACATTTTTTCCATGATAAAAAATTGGGGCAAGATCACAAGTGGAACAGCCAAAAGTATTGTCAAAGTCATCGGTTCATCTAAATTATTTGATGTCGCATACTACTACATTTCAAATAACTATATTTATCAAATGCATTGCATATTTTTCGTAAACTTTATTTCTATGACAGCAAGATATTGCCTAAGGTAACTCAAACAAGATCCCAAGACAAGAGCAAAGGCCGAGCAAGAAGACAAAAGCACGAACCGAACTTTCCTCACAAAACTTACAATTTTTCGTTGGATGCAGGCACGATAATACAACACTATCCACAGATACATCAAGTCACTACCTTCATGACAACAAATTACCTAGCGCAAACACCTCCAGCTAAGAAATACTCTACTTTCACACTGCCTTCTCATCATATGCATGAGTTTAAGCTCTACCTCCATCCTTACATAAGTCTAAGCATTACCTTTCCCGTACAAGACTAAGCATTGTCTCTCTTTTCTACATGATGCTAAGAATTGCCTCCCTAATTGCATAAGGTTAAGCAATGTCTTTCCCTGAATGAGACTAAGCATTGTCTCCTCTTCCTGCATGAGGCTAAGCACTGCCTCCCTAATTGCATAACGCTTAGCACTGCCTTTCCCTGCAAGAGACTAAGCACAATCTCCTTTTTCCTACACGAGGCTAAGCATTGCCTCCCTAATTGCATAAGGCTAAGCACTGACTTTCCCTACATGAGACTAAGAATTGTCTCCTCTTCTTGCATTAGGCTAAGCACTGCCTCCCCAATTGCATAAGGCTATGCACTGCCTTTTCGTGCAAGAGACTAAACATTGTCTCCTCTTCCTGCATGAGGCTAAGCATAGCCACCCTAATTGCATAAGGCTAAGAATTGTTTTTCCCTACACGAGACTAAGCATTGTCTCCTCTTCCTGCATGAGGCTAAGCACTTCCACCCTAATTGCATAAGGATAAGCACTGCCTTTCCCTGTATGAGATTAAGCTTTGTCCTCTTCCTTAATGAGGCTAAGCATTGCCTCCCGAATTACATAAGGCTAAGCATTTCCTTTCCCGGAATGAGACTAAGCATTGTCTCCTCTTCCTGCATGAGGCTAAGCACTGCCTCCCCAATTGCATAAGTCTATTCACTACCTTTCCTTGCATGAAACTAAAAACTATCTCCGCTACGCTACATAAGACCTAGAACTATCTCATTGGTCACCTAGGGCTAAGCTCCACCATCATCTTACACCAGACTAAGCCTTGTCTTGTCTCGTCCTCGCATATGACCAAGCGTCATATCTTTGCATTTCATGGGCTGAAACATTGCCATTTTTTCCAAAGGCGTCATAGTCCGAAGGCATCATCCTCATATCCTGGAGACACCATTCCATGGCCTGAGGATCTCTCAAAATTGCACATCATTATTCAAAGGCGTCATAGTCCAGATGCACCATAATCATGTCCCGAGAACACCATTTCATGGCCTGCGAATCCCTTATCATACACTTCGTGGCCCAGGACATCATGGTTTAAGGACATCATCCTCACCTTCCAAAGACAACCTTCACGGTCCAAAGGGAATTTGCATCAAGTTTAAGTTCTTGAAATAACCCATATATATACATGTATGTGCACCGTGTTTTAATCTTTTCAGGTTATACAGGAAGTAACCGTTCTACAAAGGGGAGCATTCTTCGCTCCGATTTTCATTCACAATGTTCAAATCCTTCAGTTATTTATGTAATGACCCGGTCGGTCGTTCAGTAGAATTTACACCGTTATTCCTGTTTCTTCCTTGTTATGCATTGTTTAGTTGTTTAAGATGTATTGAAGTCGGGTGGTTTGGGTTCGGAGTGGTTGTAGTGAGAATTGAGAACCTTAGTCTCTTAAAGAAGCCTTATAGTTGGAAAAGTCAATTGAGAGTTGACTTCTTTGTAAATGATCTCGGAATGCAGATTTTATGGCTCGGGTAGCTACGTTAGGTGATTTGGGACATAGGAGTGTGTTCATAATGAAGTTTTGAGGTCCGGTGTAGAGTTAGGCTTGAATTGGGGAAAATTAGTTTTTGGAGATTTCCGGTCGGTAGTGGAAAATAGGCTATCGCGGTCGGAATAAAATTCTAGAAGTTGAAGCAGTTCCGTAATGTCATTTTGGATATGTGTGCGAATTTTCAGGTCAATCGAATAGGTTTTGGATGGTTTCGGCATCCTTGGTGAAATTTAGAAATTTCAAAGTTCATTGCTTGAATTTGATGTGATTTTGGTGTTTTTCCGTTGGTTTGGTGTTTCAAAGGCTCGACTAAGTTCGAATAAGGTTATGGGATGTGTTGGTATGTTTGGTTGAGGTCCCGGGGGCCTCGGGTGAGTTTCGGGTGGCTAACGGGGTGATTCTTAGATTTTTGAACCAGCTGTTTTTCTGGTGTTTCTGCAGAAGGAATTTCCCCTATGCGTGCGCGGAGGTGGTCCCGCATTTGTATAAGGGAAGTGAGCTCTAAGGAAAAATTATTAAATGCGATCGCGGTTACGGGGTGTGAACGCGGAGAGTTGGGCTGGTTGGCCTATGCGGTCGTAGGGCCTGGAGTGCGTTCGCAAAGAGGAAAAGACTCTTGGATTTATTTCATGAATTAGTCTTGATTTTTATCATGTAATTTGAGGAATCAAAGTGGAAATTGGGGGAAAATGGGAGGAAAATTTGGGAAATTCTTTTGATGATATGAATGGGTAATTGAGGTCATATTTTGGTAAATTTGATATGGGTAGACTCGTGAAAGTATGAGGATTCTAGTTATGTGATTTTTATCGAATTCCGAGACGTGAGCCCGGAGGGCGGGTTTGGCCAATTTCGGGAATTGTGCCTAATTTTGATAGTTTTTGATTGGGTTTCGTTTACCTAGCATATTTTGATGATTATAAATCAGATTTTGATTGACTCGGAGCATTTGGGAGCCGATTCGAGGGGCAAGAGTATTGCGGAGTAGCTTTACGGGCTGGTTTGAGCTAAGTAATGACTATAAATCTTGTCCTGAGGGTATGAAACCCCGGACTTAGCATTGTTTCACTGGTTTGGAGTGACGCACAAACTGGATGACGAGTGTGTGGCATGTACTAATTAGGGAATTTGAAATTGGTTCTTCCCGAGGATACTATTGAGTTGCGTAACTGCTTTTAAATCACCTGATAAATCGTATTTTCATGCTTTTTATATATTTGGGTTGTAAACCATGTCTGGGCCCTCGTGCCGACTTGTTTAAACCCCTTGGGGGCTGTTTTGTGATTTTCCTCACCATGGTATTATGATTTATACTCAGTCATTCATGTTAAACTGTTTTTGGTACTCAGACTAGATGATATTGTTTCATGATATAAAATACTGGGTTGAGTTGAGAACCCCGTTTATTTATGGCCCGAGTGGAATTTTGAGAGTTTCTGACTGAGTGAGTCCGAGATCCAATATTGTGAGGATATTTTTGGATCGGACTGCACGCCGCAGCATGTTACATTGTTCTGATATTTGAGAGGCCGAGTGCCAAAGTGATTGATGCCATGATTTGGCTGTTTATAGCGCTTGGGCTGTAGGATCAGCTCCGGAGTATGTACACCACCTATGAGCACAGGTATCTACTGAGCGCAAGTGACGAGTGACGAGTGATTGGGAGGCATGAGTGACTGTAAGGTTGCTCGAGGGGCTGATACTGAGTGATTGTGAGGTATGCTGAGTGAATGTGTTACGCCCCGCAATATTATGTCAATATTACATCCCGCAGTATTACATTACGATGATGTTATGCTTTTCAGTATTAAATTACGACGATGTTGCACCCTGTAGTATTGTACGTTGAATTTGTCGTAAGGTAATTGACTCAGTCCAAGGAAAAGATGATTCAGAGATTATAAGGATTATGCTATTTCACAAGTAATGAGTAAATTCGTGAAGGTGAGAGGGTAAGCAAATCAAACAAAATAAATTTTCGTCGATGTTTGGCATTTTGGGATATAATATGGCCCGAGATAAAATACCCGGTATTTATGGACTAGTACCCTGCAAGGTACCACATAACCATGATAGTAAGATGTATAAAGTGTGTTAAAAGTGAGTAGTGCTATAAGTAAGTCGAGATAATTCTTAGTTATGTTTACAATTGATTTATTATTGATTTAAGTGGGAAGTTAACAAATTAATTAGAAATTTGTGGATAACCAATTAAGTAAGAATCATGGATAATTACTCAGATACATCAATCCACGTGGGATTAGGAATACATGGCAGCAAGTTTCCAACTATGTTTATAATTAAGGAGGAGGTGTCATCCTTATAAGATATATATACACCTTATCTCATTTTTCTATTGAAAAAAAAATAGTTCCTAGTCCTACTTCTTTTCTTATTTAAATAATTGGGATATTTAGAGGATCCCTAATTTAAGAAAATCCAAGGAGAGATTATTGAGTTGCTAATGAATGAGTGCAGATGTAGCAGAATGAACTTGAAGGATTCATATTAGTAAACTTCAACTAGATTGGGTAGTAATATATCTTGTTGTTGTTTGAGGCAATGGGTGTACCTATAGGCTGGATTCACCTCCCATTGCTCTATCTCGACTAATCATTAATAGTTCACCCATTGAATAGACGATGATACCGGGATTTATGGGGCTAAACAATTCCATGTTTACAAGATTAATGATATTGGTAGCACTACTCCTAGTTATTCCGAGGTTAAAACTTGGGAGATAGAGCATTGTTCGTTGGCAATAGTGCGACTGTGGTTGTTGAAAAATTAGCTCATGGGATCCAGGGCAGCCATATTTATTACACAGATGATTGTAAAGACACATGATTCAGTCTTGAACAAGGCGGTGGCAAAGACATGGGCGTATACAACTTGCTAGATGGAACCATTGTGCCTCACTACACTAGTCAATCTTACCATAAACTCACTCCACCTATTTGGATTTTCTATTAATTAGCACGAGACTGTAGAAAGCACATGAATATGGATACCGGGTTTTTCCTACTCCGATATTGCCGTCACAAATTTTGTCGCAATTGTCGTGTGTCAGAAGGATTGTCTAGAGAACCGGATCATGTATGTTAAGACTAAGCTTTTTATTCATTTTGGCATGATCTTTCATTACACAAGTTTGATAACGACGCATAAAGAAAAATTCATATCCTGGAATTTACGTATATTTTGCTAGTCTCGCAAGTTACAATATTCGTTTATCGGCACTTAATATTCATTTGAGTAGTTCTTTGTTCCAGTCAAGAGAGCAGAGAGTTTATATATACAGTATTACAGTATTTTCATTACCATCGAGCTATAATCGATGGGCAGGCCCCTATTGGGCAACCTCTGATCAGATGGTAAGTGATATACCGAACCTACTGTGGCCGAGCGCCTATGAGCGAGCCCAGTTGGTCGATATACAGAGCCTATATTTGCCAAGCACCTATGAGAGAGCCTACTACGGCTGAGTAGTTATATAGTTATATATATATTTACCGAGCCTTATAGGGCCGGACAGCTATTTTACTTATTATATTGAGATAATTGAGTAAGTCAGGTAAGCATATCATCAGATTATCTTTGACTTCCAGCTACCTTCAGTTGTTATATTATCAGTTCAGTTTCAGCTTTCAGTATGCTGCCTTACATACTCGGTACATTTTTCGTACTGACATCCTTTTTTCCTAGGAACACTGCATTTCATGCCCGCAGGTCCTGATAGACAGGTCGAGAGCCCTCCAAGTAGGCTATCAGCTCAGCGGAAGATGCTGGTGCGCTCCATTTGCTTCGTAGTTGCTTATTTGGTCAATATAATTAGGACATGTATTGATTGACCTTTATGAGACTTATGTACTCTTAGAGGCTTGTAGACAGATGTCATGTATACGAATACTTGTATGGCCTTCTCAGCCTATGTTTAGAATTTATAAATGATTATGTTGGCCTATTAGGCCCGTATGCCACGAGTATATGATGATGTAATGAGAAAGATACGTTACATTGGTACTCGATTGAGTAAGGTACCGGGTGCCCATCGCGGCCCATCAGTTTGGGTTGTGACAAAAGTGGTATCAGAGCAGTTCTATCCTAGGGAGTCTACAAGCCGTGTCTAGTAGAGTCTTGTTTATGGGTGTGTCGTGCACCACACTTATAAGCAGGAGGCTACAGGACATTTAGGACTGTCACTCTTTCTTCTTAGTCTAGATTGTGTGATAGAGCTCAGTTGTAAGAACTCAATTTCCTAAACTCAATTTTCTTCATAATACGACGATGGATGCATCCAGAAAGACGGTTGGTAAGGGATTGAATACGGATTTGGAAAAGTTGAGTTAGAGGAAATCGATTTTGCATCATGTTTATGATGAGTAAATGTAAGGTCTCCAGCAGATCATGTTTGTACTAAGACGTGTGAGCTTCTGAAAAAAGAGCCTTAAGGAAGGAATATCTATCCACCCCTATGGTTAAAGGCAATGAGAGATTAAGAAGATAGATACAAGTTTCAACAAGTAAAATAAGCAAGATAAAGAAGGGTACGAGGATCCCAGTTAATGATGATTATCGGCATTTACAATTCAGGCAGAGGAATATAAGCATTTTGAGTTAGTTCAATTGTAATGGAGGTATATACAATTGATCACAACAATTAAAGTTATGCCCTATGGGGGCTGACAGGCATAGTTTAACAGAAGGACGGGATATTAGGATCCGACTGGGGTTAGATTAACTCAAAATCATGAAAGGATGGTTTGCGTTAGTTGACATTTCCAAAGGATATTAGAAAAATGCTAATAGATCTCTTTGTGAGACACCCAGACGGTGCACTCTAAAATAATACAACAAGATATGAGTACTATAAAGATAGGAAATGGAAGCTTGGAAAGGATAAATGTTACATTAATATGGCTCTCATCCCTAGTAAAGAAAGAATGTTAGGCAACCTAAAGAGCCAGTAAATGGAGCAAGGGAAGCCAAAAGTAAAGGAATGTCCTGTTAAAATTTTCAAAATAAAGTGTTAGATAGAAATGTTAGTAGGAAATGAGAAGAGAGCTAATTAAGAGTTATGAGTAGGACGTGAGGCATGGATGACAATGGTAGCAAAAGAAAATGACTGTATTATAGGATATATAGTCAAGTGAAAGAAAAGACGAGAGGATCCAGGCTTTGAGATGACAAAACAGTATAGGCCATAAAGTTATAACCTCATTTCAAAAAAAAAGTTTGTGACTCTAACGTAATTACCATAAGGGAGAGTTAATCTCAAGAGTAATAGAAATCAATATGGGTTGGTGAACAAGATAAACTAAACATGAATTAGGGGCTAAGTGATTTGATAATAGTCAGCATCATGAGAATTTCAGATTGCATTCCGGCGATAATAGAAGGGACCACAAGAGAAGATTCACGAGAAAATACAGAGAATGGTCATTCAGGAAGACACTTCCCCAAAGCAGGCAATATGAGCAAAGTTAAGCTTAAGGGACTATATGTGCCACTTACACTAAGTGCCACCCTCGCGAGTAAGGAAATTTGTTATCCTCGGTACAAAAGGATTACCACAAGGCGAGTAAGGGATATCGGTGATGTGAAAAGATGCCAAATATAAAGAGGTAAAACATTTATACGTAAATCATGGTAGTACTAAATCTGAGTACTCCCCTAAAAGGGGGAATATGGAGTGCGTGGAATTAAGTCATAATTAAATGGTTCTAGTAATTATGGAATGGCAAAGAAAGAGTGTGATAAAAATGGGAAAGGAACGAGATTGCACTTATCCGAGTCCTACAAATAGGCTATGATTCCAGAACGTTATGTAAGCACAACGTCAGAAAAAGGAGGTACAGGTCCCTTCTCGGAATATTATTGATAAATAAGGAGCCAATGCAGGACGTAAGTTAGACAAAGGAAATAACCAAAGAGAGATTACACGGAATATATCGATGAGTAGTTAGTAGTTGATTCAGGAAGAGCCTAGTTAATGGCTAGACAAGAGGACAAAGACAAATCAACAAATCGTCCAAGATAAGCATAGTAAAACCCAATATAGTGAATTCAGCCTCGCAGTAATGTCATTGTAATACTTGACGTATATTCAGATAGGAGTTGAGGTAGTTAAAGGTACCGTATGAGTGTTACTAACATAAAAGAGAAAGCCACTCGGAAAGACAGTCAAAATATTAGTTTAGAGGCAACCCTATAAGCACAAGGGCGTGGAGGTAAATAACCACGGATAATTATATGTGAGGAGGGACATAAAAAAAAATTTGTCAAGTATATGACGTAATAAGCTCGCAACTTTACAAGATTCAGAGGGTCCTCCCTAAAGTACGACAACGAAAGACTAGCTAAGGAAATAAGGAAGAAGGCTTCAACCTAAGCAGAGTGACCTAAAGAGTAAATGGTCTTGTAACAAGAGTCTCACTACAACATTGTATTCATTCCATAAGAAAGTGGCACCTACCGTGGCTAATAAACAGGAAGTAAAGTCAAAAGTAATATCCGAGATCACATGGGTTACACAAAAATTATGGCATGCGTGGGAACTAAGATAAGCTAAGTATGCATGCAACAAGGAGGCAGAAGACTAGGAAAAGTAATAGCTTATGTTCAAAGAAAGTTTAGAAGGAAGGAGAGGAATTATTCGATCAATAATCCAGAGTTGGTTACGTTATGAATGCACTTGAGATTTCAGAGTATACATATATGTTGACAATCATACAACCGTAGAAGAATCCGATATAAGTTAAAAGAAAGAATGGAGTCCAGGTTATGGACAAAGAATTGAATTATTAGACAAAGGACTGAAGTAATAACTAATACCATGAGCCGCAGATCGGAAGATAGCTTAAGCCTACACGAAGGTTGATCAAAGGAAAGAGGAAACTAAAGAGTTACATCAAATCAAGAGTCTGATTATTGGACCTAAAAAATTATACAAATCGTGATCGAGAGCATTGCAGGACCAACCCTAAAATCAGAGGTACCAAAGGGATAGTACAACAACCATATTCTATAACGGCTCTACGATAAAGCCAGTTAGAAAATACTAGCCTCATAAGAATTCATTATGGAGCTCCCACCGGATTGTATAGGAACCAGAGGTGCAAGTATTATAATAGAGCTTCAAGTTATGGACGTGCACTATACCTATGTGGAAGGGAGGTCCTGAAAGAGACAAAAGATACGATGCAAAATTTTAATGTACATAAGGTAAAGGTGAACAACGTACAAGATACTCAAGGGCAGAAGATCGCGAATAGTACATGCTTCGAATAGAAGGCTAGAAGTACTAGGATTTAAAATCCAGGAATGATAGCGGCATTGTCAGTGGCATATCTTCTAGTCGATGATGTCTAGGTATCGAGTGGTCTAGTTAAGAAAGTAAAGAAGAGTTAGAGACGATGGGATTTCTCGTTTGATGTTCTAAAATTACACAAGGAAATTCAAGCAAGTTGAAGGAAGATTTCGAGTAGTATAAATAGATATGTATAGGTCGCAAGCTAAAGTATAGTAAAGCGACGAGGTTTTAGGAAGACAGGAGTAAGGATAAGAAAGGGCAGTGAGAAGAAGACGAGAATGTATTAGTCCTCAGGATTAGGCCCATGAAAACAAGGGAGCTGATGACTTCTCTATGTTATAGTAAGCTCAGTATAGCCTGAATGAACTCAAAGGAGTTATTCTTCATAAGTAAAATTTAGAAGAGATGGAATGATGCCCTGGTAGTAGAATGAGGGTGTGATTGTGATAGATAAAGACGACGTTCGGGCCTTCGATTGATTAATGGTATGACGAAGAAAATAAAGGGATTTCATGAATTGGACAGGATTAAAATAGCCACGTAAGGTGAGTCACATTGGGATGCTATGAAATACGGTTATGGAAGAATAGTATCGTATCACCCAGGTGGATCGGAAAAATCACTTCAAATGTTCCACGATGCAACATGAGCCCTAGTGATTATGTAAGAGGTTCCAAGTTATGAGTTGTATATTGTAGATCAATATTGAGGTGAACCAACAATAGATGGACACAAGTCACAAAGTCTGATGTAAGATTAACCCATCATTATTAAGATGAACAAGTAATGAGGAAGCATTAAAGCACTTAGATTTATACATATGGGATATGTAACGAAAATAGCCTGTAGTTTGGTATCAAACCTCAGTAATGATAAAGTCATATGAAGGCAAACAAGATCTATGAAATAATATATGGCCATATTCGCAAGTTCTACAAAGTACCGAGCGAAGAACATTAGTACATCTATAGATGCCCAGAGTGGTATCCTATTAAACCTTGTATATGTTTACAAAGTAAGGCCTAGAGATTGGCTAAAAGCTAGAGGAAAAAGGAGAGAAGAGTCGCATAGGCACACTTACAAGGTCAGTATCGTAGAGGCTGCATGATAGAAGGTAGCAAGAGTTACGATATTGGAAAAAATACGATCACAATTCATTGAAGGGGAAAGAGACCAAAAAGGGACGAATGCTCTGGCCTTTGGATTTATTCACAGAAAACTGCCTAAATGGCAAGGAGAGAATTAAGGTGTTCACAAGTGTTATAAGTTATGAAAATTATAAGAGCATTAGTCAACATTCGAGGACGAATGTTCCAAAGGGGGGAATGATTTTACGCCCCACAATATTATGTCGATATTACGTCCCGCAGTATTACATTACGATGATGTTACGCTTTGCAGTATTAAATTACGACGATGTTGCACCCTATAGTATTGTACGTTGAATTTGTCGTAAGGTAATTGACACAGTCCAAGGAAAAGATTATTCAGAGATTATAAGGATTATGCTATTTCACAAGTAATGAGTAAATTCGTGAAGGTGAGAGGGTAAGCAAATCAAACAAAATGAATTTTCGTCGAAGTTTGGCATTTTGGGATATAATATGGCCCGAGATAAAATACCTGGTATTTATGGACTAGTACCATGTAAGGTACCACATGACCATGATAGTAAGATGTATAAAGTTGTTAAAAGTGAGTAGTGCTATAAGTAAGTCGAGATAATTCTTAGTTATGTTTACAATTGATTAATTATTGATTTAAGTGGAAAGTTAACAAATTAATTAGTAATTTGTGGATAAACAATTAAGTAAGAATCATGGATAATTACTAAGATACATCAATCCACGTGGGATTAGGAATACATGACAGCAAGTTGCCAACTATGTTTATAATTAAGGAGGAAGTGTCATCCTTTTAAGATATATATACACCTTATCTCATTTTTCTATTGAAAAAAAAAATAGTTCATAGTCCTACTTCTTTTCTTGTTAAAATAATTGGGATATTCAGAGGATCCCTAATTTAAGAAAATCCAAGGAGAGATTATTGAGTAGCTAATGAATGAGTGCAGATGTAGCAGAATGAACTTGAAGGATTCATATTAGTAAACTTCAACTAGATTGGGTAGTAATATATCTTGTTGTTGTTTGAGGCAGTGGGTGTACCTATAAGCTGGAATCACCTTCCATTGCTCTATCTCGATTAATCATTAATAGTTCACCCATTGAATAGACGATGATACCGGGATTTATGGGGCAAAACAATTCCATGTGTACAAGATTAATGATATTGGTAGCACTACTCCTAGTTATTCCGAGGTTAAAACTTGGGAGATAGAGCATTGTTCGTTGGCAATAGTGCGACTGTGGTTGTTGAAAAATTAGCTCATGGGATCCAGGGCAGCCATATTTATTACACAGATGATTGTAAAGACACATGATTCAGTCTTGAACAAGGCGGTGGCAAAGACATGTGCGTATACAACTTGCTAGATGGAACCATTGTGCCTCACTACACTAGTCAATCTTACCATAAACTCACTCCACCTCTTTGGATTTTCTATTGATTAGCACGAGACTGTAGAAAGCACGTGAATATGGATACCGGGTTTTCCTACTCCAATATTGCCGTCACGAATTTTGTCGCAATGGTCGTGTGTCAGAAGGATTGTCCAGAGAACCGGATCAGGTATGTTAAGACTAAGCTTTTTCTTCATTTTGGCATGATCTTGTCATTACACAAGTTTGATAACGAGGCATAAAGAAAAATTCATATCCTGGAATTTACGTATATTTTGCTAGTCTCGCAAGTTACAATATTCCTTTATCGGCACTTCATATTCATTTGAGTAGTTCTTTGTTCCAGTCAAGAGAGCAGAGATTTTATATATACAATATTCCAGTATTTTCATTACCATCGAGCTATAATCGATGGGCAGGCCCCTATTGGGCAACCTCTGATCAGATGGTAAGTTATATACCGAACCTACTGTGGCCGAGCGCCTATGAGCGAGCACAGTTGGTCGATATACAGAGCCTAGTATGGCCGAGCACCTATGAGCGAGCCTACTACGGCAGAGCATTTATATAGGTATATATATATTTATCGAGCCTTATAGGGCCGGACAACTATTTTACTTATTATATTGAGAGAATTGAGTCAGTCACGTAAGCATATCATCAGATTATCTTTGACTTCCAGCTACCTTCAGTTATTATATTATCAGTTCAGTTTCAACTTTCAGTATACTGCCTTACATACTCGGTACATTTTTCGTACTAACATCCCTTTTTCCTAGGAACACTGCATTTCATGCCCGCAGGTCCTGATAGACAGGTCGAGAGCCCTCCAAGTAGGCTATCAACTCAGCGGAAGATGTTGGTGCTCCATCTGCTCCGTAGTTACTTATTTGGTCAATATAATTAGGACATGTATTGATTGGTATGTCGGGGCTCAGCCCCGACTTTTATGATACTTATGTACTCTTAGAGGCTTGTAGAAAGATGTCATGTATACGAATACTTTTATGACCTTCTCGGCCTATGTTTAGAATTTATAAATGATTATGTTGGACTATTAGGCCCGTATGTCACGAGTATATGATGATGTAATGAGAAAGATATGTTACATTGGTACTCGATTGAGTAAGGTACCGGGTGCCCGTCGCGGCCCATCAGTTTGGGTTGTGACAAAAGTGGTATCAGAGCAGTTCTATCCTAGGGAGTCAACAATCCGTGTCTAGTAGAGTCTTGTTTATGGGTGTGTCGTGCATCACACTTATAAGCAGGAGGCTACAGGACATTTAGGACTGTCACTCTTTCTTCTTACTCTAGATCGTGTGATAGAGCTCAGTTGTAAGAACTCAATTTTCCAAACTCTATTTTCTTCATAATACGATAATGGATGCATCCAGAAAGACGCTTGGTAAGGGATTGAATACGGATGTGGAAGAGTTGAGTTAGAGGAACTCGATTTTGCATCATGTTTATGATGAGTAAATGTAAGGTCTCCAGCAGATCATGTTTGTACTAAGACGTGTGAGCTTCTGAAAAAAGAGCCTTAAGGAAGGAATATCTATCCACCCCTATGGTTAAAGGCAATGAGAGATTAAGAAGATAGATACAAGTTTCAACAAGTAAAACAAGCAAGATGAAGAAGGGTACGAGGATCCCAGTTAGTGAAAATTATCGGCATTTACAATTCAGGCAGAGGAATATAAGCATTTTGAGTTAGTTCAATTGTAATGGAGGTATATACAATTGATCACAACAATTTAAGTTATGCCCTATGGGGGCTGACAGGCATAGTTTAACAGAAGGATGGGATATTAGGATCCGACTGGGGTTATATTAACTCAAAATGATGAAAGGATGGTTTGCGTTAGTTGACATTTCCAAAGGATATTAGAAAAATGCTAATAGATCTCTTTGTGAGACACCCAGACGGTGCACTCTAAAATAACACAACAAGATATGAGTACTATAAAGATAGGCACTGAAATCTTGGAAAGGATAAATGTTACATTAATACGGCTCTCGTCCCTAGTAAAGAAAGAATGTTAGGCAGCCTAAAGAGCCAGTACATGGAGCAAGGGAAGCCAAAAGTAAAGGAATGTCCTGTTAAAATTTTCAAAATAAAGTGTTAGATAGAAATGTTAGTAGGAAATGAGAAGAGAGCTAATGAAGAGTTATGAGTAAGACGTGATGCATGGATGACAACGGTAGCAAAAGAAAATGACGGTATTATAGGATATATAGTCAAGTGAAAGAAAAGACGAGAGGATCCAGGCTTTGAGATGACAAAACAGTATAGGCCTTAAAGTTATAACCTCATTTCAAAAAATAAGTTTGTGACTCTAACGTAATTTTTCATAAGGGAGATTTAATCTCAAGAGTAATAGAAATCAATATGGGTTGGTAAACAAGATAAACTAAAGATGAATTAGGGGCTAAGTGATTTGATAATAGTCAGCATCATGAGACTTTCAGATTGCATTCCGGCGATAATAGAAGGGACCACAAGAGAAGATTCACGAGAAAATTCAGAGAATGGTCATTCAGGAAGACACTTCCCCAAAGCAGGCAATATGAGCAAAGTTAAGCTTAAGGGACTATATGTTCCACTTACACTAAGTGCCACCCTCGCGAGTAAGGAAATTTTTTATCCTTGGTACAAAAGGATTACCACAAGGCGAGTAAGGGTTATCGATGATGTGAAAAGATGTCAAATATAAAGAGGTAAAACATTTATACGTAAATCATGGTAGTACTATATCTGAGTACTCTCCTAAAGGGAGGAATATGGAGTGCGTGGCATTAAGTCAGAATTGAATGGTTCTAGTAATCATGGAATGGTAAAGGAAGAGTGTGGTAAAAATGAGAAAGGAACGAGATTGCACTTATCCGAGTTCTACAAATAGGCTATGATTCCAGAACGTTATGTAACCACAACGTCAGAAAAAGGAGGTACGGGTCCCTTCTCGGAATATTATTGATAAATAAGGAGACAATGCAAGACGTAAGTTAGACAAAGGAAATAACCCAAGAGAGATTACACGGAATATATCGATGAGTAGTTAGTAGTTGATTTAGGAAGAGCCTAGTTAATGGCTAGACAAGAGGACACAGACAAATCAGCAAATTGTGCAAGATAAGTATAGTAAAACCCAATATAGTGAATTCAGCCTCGCGGTAATGTCATTGTAATACTTGACGTATATTCAGATAGGAGTCGAGGTAGTTAAAGGTACCGTATGAGTGTTACTAACATAAAAGAGAAAGCCACTGGGAAAGACAGTCAAAATATCAGATTAGAGGCAACCCTACAAGCACAAGGGCGTGGAGGTAAATAACCACGGATAATTATAGGTGAGGAGGGACATAAAATTTTTTTTGTCAAGTATATGACGTAATAAGCTCGCAACTTTACAAGATTCAGAAGGTCCTCCCTAAAGTACGACAACGAAAGGCTAGCTAAGGAAATAAGGAAGAAGGCTTCAACCTAAGCAGAGTGACCTAAAGAGTAAATGGTCTTGTAACAAGAGTCTCACTACAACATTGTATTCATTCCATAAGAAAGTGGCACCTACCGTGGCTAATAAACGGGAAGTAAAGTCAAAAGTAATATCCGAGATCACATGGGTTACACGAAAATTACGGCGTGCGTGGGAACTAAGATAAGCTAAGTATGCATGCAACAAGGAGGCAGAAGACCAGGAAAAGTAATAGCTTATGTTTAAAGAAAGTTGAGAAGGAAGGAGAGGAATTATTCGATCAATAATCCAGAGTTGGTTACGTTATGAATGCACTTGCGATTTCAGAGTATACATATATGTTGACAATCATACAACCGTAGAAGACTCCGATATAAGTTAAAAGAAAGAATTGAGTCCAGGTTATGGACAAAGAATTGAATTGTTACACAAAGGACTGAAGTAATAACTTATACCATGAGCCGCAGATCGGAAGATAGCTTAAGCCTACACGAAGGTTGATCAAAGGGAAAGAGGAAACTTAAGAGTTACATCAAATCAAGAGTCTAATTATTGGACCTAGAAAATTATAAATATCGTGATCGAGAGCATTGCAGGACCAGCCTTAAAATCATAGGTACCAAAGGGATAGTACAACAACCATATTTTATAACGGCTCTACGAATTATCCAGTTAGAAAATACCAGCCTCATAAGAATTCATTATGGAGCTCCCACCGGATTGTATAGGAACCAGAGGTGCAAGTATTATAATAAAGCTTCAAGTTATGGACGTGAACTATACCTATGTGGAAGGGAGGTCATGAAAGAGATAAAAGATACGATGAAATTTTTTTAGGTACATAAGGTAAAGGTGAACAACGTACAAGATACTCAAGGGCAGAAGATCGCGAATAGTACATGCTTAGAATAGAAGGCTAGAAGTACTAGGATTTAATATCTAGGAATGATAGCGGCATCGTCAGTGGCATATCTTCTAGTCGATGATTTCTAGGTATCGATCGTTCTAGTTAAGAAAGTAAAAAAGAGTTAGAGACGATGGGACGTCGCGTTTGATGTTCTAAAATAACACAAGGAAATTCAAGCAAGTTGAAGGAAGATTTCGAGTAGTATAAATAGATATGTATAGGCCGCAAGCTAAAGTATAGTAAAGCGACGAGGTTTTAGGAAGACAGAAGTAAGGATAAGAAAGGGCAGTGAGAAGAAGACGAGAATGTATTAGTCCCCAGGATTAGGCCCATGAAAACAAGAGAGCTGATGACTTCTCTATATTATAGTAAGCTCAGTATAGCGTGAATGAACTCAAAGGAGTTATTCTTCATAAGTAAAATTTAGAAGAGATGGAATGATGCCCTGGTAGTAGAATGAGGGTGTGATTGTGATAGATAAAGACGACGTTTGGGCCTTCGATTGATTAATGGTATGACGAAGAAAATAAAGGGATTTCATTAATTGGACAGGATTAAAATAGCCATGTAGGGTGAGTCACATTGGGATGCAATGAAATACGGTTATGGAAGAATAGTATCGTATCACCCAGGTGGATCGGAAAAATCACTTCAAATGTTCCACGATGCAACATGAGCCCTAGTGATTATGTAAGAGGTTCCAAGTTATCAGTGGTATATTGTAGATCAATATTGAGGTGAACCAACAATAGATGGACACAAGTCACAAAGTGTGAGGTAAGATTAGGCCATCATTATTAAGATGAACAAGTAATGAGGAAGAATTAAAGGACTTAGATTTATACATATGGGATAAGTAACGAAAGTAGCCTGTAGTTTGGTAGCAGACCTCAGTAATGATAAAGTCATATGAAGGAAAACAAGATCTATGAAATAAGATATGGCCATATTCGCAAGTTCTACAAAGTACCGAGCGAAGAACTTTAGTACATCTATAGATTCCCAGAGTTGTATCTTATTAAACCTTGTATATGTTTACAAAGTAAGGCCTAGAGATTGGCTAAAAGGTGGAGGAAAAAGGAGAGAAGAGTCACATAGGCAAACTTATAAGGTCAATATCGTAGAGGCTGCATGATAGAAGGTAGCAAGAGTTACGAGATTGGAAAAAATACGATCACAATTCATTGCAGGGGAAAGAGACCAAAAAGGGACGAATGCCCTGGCCTTTGGATTTATTCACAGAAAACTGCCTAAATAGCAAGGAGAGAATTAAGGTGCTCGCAAGACTTATAAGTTATGAAAATGATAAGAGCATTAGTCAACATTCGAGGACGAATGTTTCAAAGGGGGGAATGATGTTACGCCCCACAATATTATGTCGATATTACGTCCCACAATATTATATTACGATGATGTTATGCTTTGCAGTATTAAATTACGACCGTGGTGCACCCTGTAGTATTGTACGTTGAATTTGTTGTAAGGTAATTGACACAGTCCAAGGAAAAGATTATTCAGAGATTATAAGGATTATGCTATTTCACAAGTAATGAGTAAATTCGTGAAGGTGAGAGGGTAAGCAAATCAAACAAAATAAATTTTCGTCGAAGTTTGGCATTTTGGGATATAATATGGCCCGAGATAAAATACCCGATATTTATGGACTAGTACCCTGCAAGGTACCACATGACCATGATAGTAAGATGTATAAAGTGTGTTAAAAGTGAGTAGTGCTATAAGTAAGTCGAGATAATTCTTAGTTATGTTTACAATTGATTAATTAGTGATTTAAGTGGGAAGTTAACAAATTAATTAGAAATTTGTGGATAAACAATTAAGTAAGAATCATGGATAATTACTAAGATACATCAATCCACGTGGGATTAGGAATACATGGCAGCAAGTTGCCAACTATGTTTATAATTAAGGAGGATGTGTCATCCTTTTAAGATATATATACACCTTATCTCATTTTTCTATTGAAAAAAAAATAGTTCCTAGTCCTACTTCTTTTCTTGTTTAAATAATTGGGATATTTAGAGGATCTCTAATTTAAGAAAATCATAGGAGAGATTATTGAGTAGCTAATGAATGAGTGCATATGTAGCAGAATGAACTTGAAGGATTCAAATTAATAAACTTCAACTAGATTGGGTAGTAATATATCTTTTTGTTGTTTGAGACAGTGGGTGTACCTATAGGCTGGATTCACCTTCCATTGCTCTATCTCGATTAATCATTAATAGTTCACCCATTGAATAGACGATGATACCGGGATTTATGGGGCTAAACAATTCCATGTTTACAAGATTAATGATATTGGTAGCACTACTCCTAGTTATTCCGAGGTTAAAACTTGGGAGATAGAGCATTGTTCGTTGGCAATAGTGCGACTGTGGTTGTTGAAAATTAGCTCATGGGATCCAGGGCAGCCATATTTATTACACAGATGATTGTAAAGACACATGATTCAGTCTTGAACAAGGCGGTGGAAAAGACATGGGCGTATACAACTTGCAAGATGGAACCATTGTGCCTCACTACACTAGTCAATCTTACCATAAACTCACTCCACCTCTTTGGATTTTCTATTGATCAGCACGAGACTGTAGAAAGAACATGAATATGGATACCGGGTTTTTCCTACTCTGATATTGTCGTCACAAATTTTGTCGCAATTGTCATGTGTCAGAAGGATTTTCCAGAGAACCGGATCAGGTATGTTAAGACTAAGCTTTTTCTTCATTTTGGCATGATCTTGTCATTACACAAGTTTGATAACGAGGCATAAAGAAAAATTCATATCCTGGAATTTACGTATATTTTGCTAGTCTCGCAAGTTACAATATTCTTTTATCGGCACTTCATATTCATTTGAGTAGTTCTTTGTTCCATTCAAGAGAGCAGAGAGTTTATATATACAGTATTACAGTATTTTCATTACCATCGAGCTATAATCGATGGGACGGCCCCTATTGGGCAACCTCTGATCAGATGGTAAGTTATATACCGAACCTACTGTGGCCGAGCGCCTATGAGCGAGCCCAGTTGGTCAATATACAGAGCCTAGTATGGCCGAGCACCTATGAGTGATCCTACTACGGCAGAGCAGTTATATAACTATATATATATTTACCGAGCCTTATAGGACCGGACAACTATTTTACTTATTATATTGAGAGAATTGAGTCAGTTAGGTAATCATATAATCATATTATCTTTGACTTCCAGCTACCTTCAGTTATTATATTATCAGTTCAGTTTCAGCTTTCAGTATACTGCCTTACATACTCCGTACATTTTTCGTACTAACATCCCTTTTTCCTAGGAACACTGCATTTCATGCCCGCAGGTCCTGTTAGACAGGTCGAGAGCCCTCCAAGTAGGCTATCAGCTCAGCGGAAGATGTTGGTGCGCTCCATTTGCTCCGGAGTTGCTTATTTGGTCAGTATAATTAGGACATGTATTGATTGGTATGTCGGGGCTCAGCCTCAACCTTTATGATACTTATGTACTCTTAGAGGCTTGTAGACAGATGTCATGTATACGAATACTTGTATGGCCTTCTCGGCCTATATTTAGAATTTATAAATGATTATGTTGGCCTATTAGGCCCGTATGTCACGAGTATATGATGATGTAATGAGAAAGATACGTTACATTGGTACTCGGTTGTGTAAGGTACCGGGTGCCCGTCGCCCATCAGTTTGGGTTGTGACAAAAGTGGTATCAGAGCAGTTCTATCCTAGGGAGTCTACAAGCCGTGTCTAGTAGAGTTTTGTTTATGGGTATGTCGTGAACCACACTTATAAGCAGGAGGCTACATGACATTTAGGACTGCCACTCTTTCTTCTTACTCTAGATCGTGTGATAGAGCTCAGTTGTAAGAACTCAATTTCCTAAACTCAATTTTCTTCATAATACGACGATGGATGTATCCAGAAAGACGGTTGGTAAGGGATTGAATACGGATGTGGAAGGATTGAGTTAGAGGAACTCGATTTTGCATCATGTTTATGATGAGTAAATGTAAGGTCTCCAGCAGATCATGTTTGTACTAAGACGTGTGAGCTTCTGAAAAAAGAGCCTTAAGGAAGGAATATATATCCACCCCTATGGTTAAAGGCAATGAGAGATTAATAAGATAGATACAAGTTTCAACAAGTAAAAGAAGCAAGATGAAGAAGGGTACGAGGATCCCAGTTAATGAAGATTATCGGCATTTACAATTCAGGCAGATGAATATAAGCATTTTGAGTTAGTTCAATTGTAATGGAGATATATACAATTGATCACAACAATTTAAGTTATGCCCTATGGGGGCTGACAGGCATAGTTTAACAGAAGGACGGGATATTAGGATCCGACTGGGGGTAGATTAACTCAAAATGATGAAAGGATGGTTTGCGTTAGTTGACATTTCCAAAGGATATTAGAAAAATGCTAATAGATCTCTTTGTGAGACACCCAGATGGTGCACTCTAAAATAATACAACAAGATATAAGTACTATAAAGATAGGCACTGAAAGCTTGGAAAGGATAAATGTTACTTTAATATGTCTCTCGTCCCTAGTAAAGAAAGAATGTTAGGCAACCTAAAGAGCCAGTACATGGAGCAAGGGAAGCCAAAGGTAAAGGAATGTCCTGTTAAAATTTTCAAAATAAAGTGTTAGATAGAAATGTTAGTAGGAAATGAGAAGAGAGCTAATGAAGAGTTATGAGTAGGACGTGATGCATGGATGACAACGGTAGCAAAAAAAAATGACGGTATTATAGGATATATAGTCAAGTGAATGAAAATAAGAGAGGATCCAGGCTTTGAGATGACAAAACAGTATAGGCCATAAAGTTATAACCTTATTTCAAAAAATAAGTTTGTGACTCTAACGTAATTACCATAAGGGAGAGTTAATCTCAAGAGTAATAGAAATCAATATGGGTTGGTGAACAAGATAAACTAAACATGAATTAGGGGCTAAGTGCTTTGATAATAGTCAGCATCATGAGAATTTCAGATTGCATTCCGGCGATAATCGAAGGGACCACAAGAGAAGATTCACGAGAAAATTCAGAGAATGGTCATTCAGGAAGACACTTCCCCAAAACAGGCAATATGAACAAAGTTAAGCTTAAGGGACTATATGTGCCACTTACACTAAGTGCCATCCTCGCGAGTAAGGAAATTTGTTATCCTTGGTACAAAAGGATTACCACAAGGCGAGTAAGGGTTATCGATGATGTGAAAAGATGCCAAATATAAAGAGGTAAAACATTTATACTCAAATCATGGTAGTACTAAATCTGAGTACTCCCCTAAAGGGGGGGATATGGAGTGCGTGGCATTAAGTCAGAATTAAATGGTTCTAGTAATTATGGAATGGTAAAGGAAGAGTGTGATAAAAATGAGAAAGGAAAGAGATTTCAGTTATTCGAGTCCTACAAATAGGCTATGATTCCAGAACGTTATGTAAGCACGACGTCAGAAAAAGGAGGTACGGGTCCCTTCTCGGAATATTATTGATAAATAAGGAGCCAATGCAAGACGTAATTTAGACAAATGAAATAACCCAAGAGAGATTACACGGAATATATCGATGAGTAGTTAGTAGTTGATTCAGGAAGAGCCTAGTTAATGGCTAGACAAGAGGACAAAGACAAATCAACAAATCGTCCAAGATAAGCATAGTAAAACCCAATATAGTGAATTCAGCCTCGCAGTAATGTCATTGTAATACTTGACGTATATTCAGATAGGAGTTGAGGTAGTTAAAGGTACCGTATGAGTGTTACTAACATAAAAGAGAAAGCCACTCGGAAAGACAGTCAAAATATTAGTTTAGAGGCAACCCTATAAGCACAAGGGCGTGGAGGTAAATAACCACGGATAATTATATGTGAGGAGGGACATAAAAAAAAATTTGTCAAGTATATGACGTAATAAGCTCGCAACTTTACAAGATTCAGAGGGTCCTCCCTAAAGTACGACAACGAAAGACTAGCTAAGGAAATAAGGAAGAATGCTTCAACCTAAGCAGAGTGACCTAAAGAGTAAATGGTCTTGTAACAAGAGTCTCACTACAACATTGTATTCATTCCATAAGAAAGTGGCACCTACCGTGGCTAATAAACGGGAAGTAAAGTCAAAAGTAATATCCGAGATCACATGGGTTACACAAAAATTATGGCATGCGTGGGAACTAAGATAAGCTAAGTATGCATGCAACAAGGAGGCAGAAGACTAGGAAAAGTAATAGCTTATGTTCAAAGAAAGTTTAGAAGGAAGGAGAGGAATTATTCGATCAATAATCCAGAGTTGGTTACGTTATGAATGCACTTGCGATTTCAGAGTATACATATATGTTGACAATCATACAACCGTAGAAGACTCCGATATAAGTTAAAAGAAAGAATTGAGTCCAGGTTATGCACAAAGAATTGAATTGTTAGACAAAGGACTGAAGTAATAACTAATAACATGAGCCGCAGATTGGAAGATAGCTTAAGCCTACACGAAGGTTGATCAAAGGGAAAGAGGAAACTAAAGACTTACATCAAATCAAGAGTATGATTATTGGACCTAGAAAATTATAAAAATCGTGATCGAGAGCATTGCAGGACCAGCCTTAAAATCAGAGGTACCAAAGGGATAGTACAACAACCATATTCTATAACGGCTCTACGATAAACCCAATTAGAAAATACTTAAAAGGAGAGAAGAGTCGCATAGGCACACTTACCAGGTCAGTATCGTAGAGGCTGCATAATAGAAGGTAGCAAAAGTTGCGAGATTGGAAAAAATACGATCACAATTCATTGCAGGGGAAAGAGACCAAAAAGGGACAAATGCCCTGGCCTTTGGATTTATTCACAGAAAACTGCCTAAATGGCAAGGAGAGAATTAAGGTGTTCACAAGAGTTATAAGTTATGAAAATGATAAGAGCATTAGTCAACATTCGAGGACGAATGTTCCAAAGGGGGAATGATGTTACGCCCCTCAATATTATGTCAATATTACATCCCGCAGTATTACATTACGATGATGTTATGCTTTGCAGTATTAAATTATGACAATGTTGCACCCTGTAGTATTGTACGTTGAATTTGTCGTAAGGTAATTGACACAGTCCAAGGAAAAGATTATTCAGAGATTATAAGGATTATGCTATTTCACAAGTAATGAGTAAATTCGTGAAGATGAGAGGGTAAGCAAATCAAACAAAATGAATTTTCGTCGAAGTTTGGCATTTTGGGATAAAATATGGCCCGAAATAAAATACCCGGTATTTATGAACTAGTACCCTGCAAGGTACTACATGACCATGATAGTAAGGTTTATAAAGTGTGTTAAAAGTGAGTAGTGTTATAAGTAAGTCGAGATAATTCTTAGTTATGTTTACAATTGATTAATTATTGATTTAAGTGGGAAGTTAACAAATTAATTAGAAATTTGTGGATAAACAATTAAGTAAGAATCATGGATAATTACTAAGGTACATCAATCCACGTGGGATTAGGATTACATGGCAGTAAGTTGCCAACTATGTTTATAATTAAGGACGAGGTGTCATCCTTTTAAGATATATATACACCTTATCTCATTTTTCTATTGAAAAAAAATAGTTCCTATTCCTACTTATTTTCTTGTTTAAAGAATTGGGATATTTAGAGGATCCCTAACTTAAGAAAATCCAAGGACATATTATTGAGTAGCTAATGAATGAGTGCAGATGTAGCAAAATGAACTTGATGGATTCATATTAGTAATGTAACGACACAGCCGGTCGTTTTGTGTGTTGCGACTCCGTTCCCGTAAATGACTCTTTCCATAGCGGCTTCTCGTGCCATATGATTTGTGGGGGCAGGTAGTTCGAGATTCAGAAGTGATTTGGCCAGTTCAGGAACACTTGGTTCCTGAAGGCTAGCCTATTTGGCTAATTTTGGTTCCGAGCAGCATTTTGAGCAAACGATCTCGGAATCGAGTGCTGACAGCTCCATCAGCTTCGGATGATGATTTCGGACTTGAGCGTATGTTCGCCTCGGGTTTCTGATGACCCAGGAGTATTTCGGCAGCTGAATTAGAATTCAGGATTTCATAAGATTTAGAATTCAGCCTGGAATTGGACCTCATGATATCATGGTCCGAATGGAATTCCGGAACTGGCAATAGTTCTGTATAGTCATTTATTACTTGTTCACAAAATTTGGGGTCATTCCGAGCAGTGTATACCCGTTCGGTGTATTGGTGAGCCATTGAAATTTTCTTGAAACTTAAATTTGAAACTAAGGGGGTTTTGGAGAGTGATTTCTAGTTTGGATGATGTTTTGAGTGTTCCGAGAGTTCGAGTGAGTCTGTCTTATGATTTGGGACTTGTTGGTATAATTTGCCAAGGGCCTCCCGGACCCCAATTAGGGTAAAAAACCAGTAATTAATAGCTGGTGGGGGGCTGTTTCTTGTGTGACCGCCCCTGCGGTCCATCAGCCGCAGGCGCAAGGCTCGCACCAGCAGCCAATCCATCGCAGGAGCGGCCTAGGTCGCAGGGGTGACCCTTTCTCTCGCTGGCGCGGCTCCGCAGGAGCGGACAAAAGTCCGCAGGAGCGACCTCCCCCAAGGCTCATGCCCATCGCAGGCGCGACCAATTTCACGCAAGTGCGAGTCCGCACCTGAGATTCAAAGGCCGCAGGAGCGAGAACTGCTGGGCAGTTCTATAAAAGGCCCACTCCGTTAATTTTCTTCCCAAACTCCTTTTTCCTCCATTGTTAAGACCCACAAGAGCTCCAGATCAGTGTTAGGGAGTGATTAACTTAGGTAAGTGGTTCTTTGGCTTCCCGCATGTTTATAACTTTGATTCTTGAGGAATTTCACTTTCATAAATCACGAAAATTCATAAGAGGGTTTGAAAAAAAAATAGAGGGTTTTGAGAAAATTCAAATCTGATTTTTGAGCTATTATAGGATGAGTAATTGAGTTAATCTTGATCCTTAGACGACGTGTAGCGCATTTCTTCAAGAATCGTAATTTTCCGGACGCTGAGGCTCGGATTTGAAAACAGCAATTGCGAGCCATCGAGGGTAATTTGGAGGATTCGTGTGTCTTGTCGATTTTTCCATAGAACGGAGGAGTACTTGTCCAGGTGAGTCTCCTTTCCAAACTTTGTAAGGGGGAAAACGTCCCCTAGGCTCCTTGTTACTAATTGTGATTGTTGAGGGGGCTGCGTACGTACCACGTGACGAGAGTCCGTACGTGGCATCTATACTGTATGTTGGGTAGCCGTAGGACCCACGAGCATGTTCTAGCTGTTTGTTTGATATTATCTGATGCCTTGTACAAGTTATTTGCCGATATATGATGAAATGGAGCTATGATAGCTTTGAGTTAAATGTTCATATTATTCAGATAAGAATTATGAATTTCATCAATTGATTAATTGTGTTACTCCTGATATAATTGATAAAGAGAACGGAGTAAATGAGATAAATCTTGATCCTGAGCTGTTGAGCAAAAATGAAGGTGATTGTAAATCCTTCCTATACTTGAATTATTCCACCATGGTGATATTATGAGAAAAGAGGATAATATGATATAAAATCCTAACTTTGACTATCAAGAGAGTTGCGAATATCCGATCCCGTTGAGCATTGATGAGTCGGTACCATGGTGTCCACATATACACATATATATACATTCATGCATTCATGGCCCCCGAGTCACAGGTATGATTCGTGATCGGGGAGAACTTATATTTTCATTACTGGCCCCTGAGTCACAGGTTTGATTCGTGATCAGGGAGGAATTACACTTATTTTCATCAGCCCCTGAGTCACAGGTTTGATTCGTGATCAGGGAGAAATCAGACTTATTTTACCAGCCCCTGAGTCACAGGTTTGATTCGTGATCAGGGAAGAATTATACTACTATTTTTATCGGCCCCCGAGTCACAGGTATGATTCGTGATCGGGGAGGGTTTTACTTTACATCATTGGCCCCGAGTCACAGGTATGATTCGTGATCAGGAGAGTATAAATATATATATATATATATATTTATGTCATTGGCCCCTGAGTCGCAGGTATGATTCTCGAGCGGGGAGAGATATTGGCCCACGAGTCGAAGGTATGATTCGCGAGCGTGGAGATTTACTTTATCGAGTCAGCGCACGAGTCACAGGTATGATTCGCGAGCGTGTGTAGCTTTATGATCGAGTCAGTCCTTATGACCCACCCTTATGACTTCGTCCGATAGTCTTGTCTGTGTCGGTTATATATATATATATATATATATATATATANCGATACTGAGTAATGGAAAGTGAACAATTGAGATAATAAGATAAGACATTCCAGATAATGAGAAAGAAAACAAGTGATATATATGATCAGCTTACAAAGAAAGGCTATGTTTGAGATTAGTTACCTGTTTGTGATTACATGTCCATATACTTGATGTATTTTTCTCACATGATTTGTTGCTCGGCGTGTACCTTATTTTATTATGTACTAGACCTTAGTGGATATATATTCTACCTCTCGTCACTACTCTTTACGAGTTTAGACGAGATACTCACTAGGTACATATTTGTTTATATGTACGCATGCTGTATTTTCTTTTTCTTTCTTTTTTCTGCACTTGATTGTGCAGGTTTTGAGGCCAGTCCGTCTAGTCGTCCATCTGCTGATAGATACTGATTACGGTGTCCCTCCATACGGTGAGCTGTCTTCTTGGCGTTGTCCTGACAGCACCCCTGGAGCCTTCTAGTTTCATTTTGCTCAGTCTTTTGTCCCAGACTGAGGCTTGTATATTTACGTATATATATTTCAGTTGTGGTATCTATGTAGCCGCCCGTTGACACTGTGACACTAGTCCTGGCACACACTTGTTGTTGTTATGTTGGGTTTCGGGGTTGTACATATTTGGCCTAGCTGTGGTTCAACTTGTATCTACGGCCTTACCTCATATCGCTACTACATTATGCATTTTAATTGTTATAAATTGTAAATAACTAGAATATCGAGTTCTAGGGTAGTAACTCCTAGGGATTTATATGATGGCTTGCCTAAACTCGCCGTTAGGTGCCATCACGACCTGAATTAAGTCTTGGGTCGTGAAAGCTTGGTATCAGAGCGCTTAGGTTCACATAGTCTCACAAGTAACGTGCAAAATCAGTAGAGTCCTGCGGATCGGTACGGAGACGTCTGTACTTATCTTCGGGAGGCTATAGAGTGTTAGGAAACTCCTTTTGTTCAGAATCTATCGTGCAGTTGGCCTTATACTCAATTTGTTCTTCTATTCTCTCACAGATGGTGAGGACACGTGCTTCTCATGATCCTAATTCGGGGGAGGCTGCTACCCCTGCCGCTCGAGGACGAGGTCGAGGCACCCGGGGTAGGGCTCCTGCTGGTAGGAGGGGGCGAGGGCGTCCCAGAGCTACACCAGCTGCACCAGTGGATGATCAGTACATTGATGAGCAGGAGGAGCTGCCTCCAGTAGCACCACCTCCAGTGGACTTTATGACGGCACCAGGCTTCCAGGAGGTCATGGGCCGCATGCTGAGATTCATGGACACGATGTCGCAGGCAGGCATCCTTCCATCAGATCCTTCCACCTCTCAGGCAGGAGGGGGAGTTCAGACCCCTACAGCTCACACTACAGGACCACATCATACTCCATATATTTTGCCGGTTGTTAGAGCTCAGCCTGGGTTAGAGGCATCAGGATCCAGGCCAGTTCTGAGAGGGGATCGACATAAGTTAATGGGTAGATGGACGCAGCTACACCCTCCGGTCTTCGGGGGTGAGCAGGGAGAGGATGCCCAGGACTTTCTAGAGAGGTGCAGGGACAGACTGCAGAACATGGGTATATTGGAGTCTCACCGAGTTGATTTCACTTCCTTCCAGTTTCAGGGCAGAGCTCGTCGGTGGTGGCAGTCGTATTTGCTGGGCAGGCCAGCCGGTTCTCCGCCAGTCACTTGGGATCAATTCTCCCAGCTATTCCTGGATAGATACATTCCTCCATCTGAGAGGGAAGACTTACGGGCTCAGTTCGAGAGACTGGAGCAGGGGAACTTGTTAGTGACAGATTATGAGGCCAGATTTTCAGAGCTGTCTCGTCATGCCATCATGATACTACCTACAGATGGAGAGAGTGTTCATTGGTTTGTAGCAGGTTTGCATCCTGGCATCAGGACTTCTTTAGCTAGAGAGGTGGAGAAGGGCACTCCATTTTAGACAGTGGTTGAAATAGCTCATCGTATAGAGGGATATTGTATCAGGGATTAGGGGTGTGCATTCGAATCGGTTTATCGATAAATCGTATCGATTATTTATTATCAGTTTATCGATATCGGTTTATCGATTTATCGATTTCGATTTCGATTTCGAAATTTTCCTTATCGATTTATCGATTTCGATTTCGATTTTATCCTTTTCGCTTATCGGTTTATCGATTTATCGATAAACCGATAAGATATACTAAAAAGATAAATATACCCTTATTTTATAATACCATTTCCTTTACCCTAAATCCCTAACATAATTTTATTGTATTGCTTAAAATAGTTAAATAATATATTAATTGCCTGACTTGTTAATATACATTCTTATTTTATTTATTTATTTATTTTTTTATTTTTATTTTTTATTTTATATTTTTTATTTTTTATTTTTTTTATTTTTTTAAATATTTTTTTTATATATATATATATTCTTATTAGATTTTACTAAT